>JBBPLT010000093.1:0-74171 GCA_038089955.1 Strobilomyces dryophilus
ATCGATGTTATCAATCAGACTGTCGGTGATGCACTCTCTGACATGCTACTCGTCGAGGTCGCGCTCCACCATATGTCTTACTCTGTAGAAACATGGGATAAGTTGTATTCTGACCTTCCGAATCGATTGGTCAAAGTCAAGGTCGCAGACAGAAATGCTTTCGTCACGGAGGATGCGGAACGGCGCTTGGTGAGGCCACCCGGTCTTCAATTGAAAATCGACGAACTTGTGCGGCGAGCTGAGGGCCGTTCGTTCGTCCGTCCGAGTGGCACCGAGGACGTTGTCAGGGTGTATGCGGAAGCACAAGAGACAGACGTGGCCATTGGTAAGAGACATGCTCTGGGCATGCGCTTAACGATGAACTCGGTTGTGTAGATCTTGCGCTCCGCGTTGCCGGGCTCGTATATGATGAGGCGGGTGGAGACCGTGCGCAGAGGCCGGCGGAGTTCAGGTGAGGTGGGACTAGCAGACTCGTGCGTGTTTGTACGAATACATGTGTAAGGGGAAGAACATGAAAGTTGAACGTAACGAGCGAAGCGCAAGACGTAATCTAGCGCAATAGTTGCAACATGGCCCAGCGTGCAGAAATGTTACTCGATTCCACCGACTCCCTCCCATGTGTCGATTCGTGATCTACAAGGGCACGTCGCCCGTCCAGCTGTCGCATGTGAGCAGCTCTGTTGACCTGAACCTGGACCACTCTTCAACTATCGCAGCTGTTGACCCGCCCGTGTCATTCCATAATAAACCAAGCTTTTGATTCACGCCTACGACTTGACCATCGGAGACCCATAAACGGAGACGGATTTGGCGTCGGTACGTCTCGACACTCACTATGGCGGGCCCCTCTCCCATCTTCCCGTCTGCAGGTTGGTACGACACCGTCCACGACGAAGAACTTGGCAGCCAGCCTTGCATATTTACTTCTGTGACACCAGTAATGAAATGATTCTAGCACGGAGAATTCTCGCTGACGCCTAATCAGGCTTGGAATAACGCTAATCTCGTACGACTTGCAGAGAAAATCAAGTCGCCGCTCGTGTTGTGCGTACACTGAAGGTACTGCCACCATCCTCGGATGCTGATTCCTTTAGCGCGCACGTGAGAGCAACTACTGCTGGTTCTCTATCATTGGATAACTGCCACCCCTTCGTTTTCGGCAACATTATGGTGGGTTCGACCGTGATCCGAACGACAGTTCACCGCTTCTTATCCCACTTAGTTCATGCACAATGGTGGAATCGCAGACTTCCATTTGATCAAAAGAAGACTACAAGCAGAATTATCGGATGACATATTCAATGTCGTTCAGGGCAACACTGGTGGGTCATTTTCTGTCGTACGGATATCGAAACCTGTTTATTAAGCAAATGTAGATTCGGAGTGGGCATTCGCACTGTTCCTGTCCAAGGTGAGTGTATTGATTGTCGATCCTATATGTTACACTGACTCATTCCGAGCTGCCTGATGCGAAAGCAAAGTCATTCACGCATCAAACGCTGCAACGAACGCTGCTAGACACGATTGCAGCCCTCAACTACCACGCCGATCTTGCTGGCATAGTTGAAGTAGGGCTCCTATGGAGTAATGTACAGCAACTTACCCTGTGTTTAGCCCAGCCTGATGAATTTTTGTGTTACCGATGGCGAGAGCGTTGTTGCAACACGATATATTTCGTCTCGCACAGATGAAGCTGCTTCGTTGGTAAATAATACGCTTGAGATAACCTATTCCGTGGTCTTGACAATATTTGCAGTGGTTTTCATCCGGGACGACATTCAGCGAGTACATGCAAGGTGGCCACTACAAAATGACAAAGGCGGACAAACGAGAGAACATCATCATGGTTGGCTTTCGCACTCGTGTGCCTCCGTCTGCACTCCTGACCCGTCTTAGATTGCCAGTGAACCATTGACGTTTGAGAAAGGTGCCTACGCCATGCTCACATGAAATGCTCGAGCTCAATGATCTAACCAGCCGATTGGATGGAAATACGAACCAATAACATGGTTGTGATAACCCCGAAGATGAACTTCCTGCAGATACCCATCGTCGACAAGTTTTATGTTTCACCGTCGGACCCGGCTGCTTTGAACCGCGGAACGGACTTTGCGGCTGCGAAGGGACTTCTTAGCCCAAGGAACACGCTCACGCCCGTCCACCTTAGGGATACTGTAGTGCCACAGCTCGCCGTTTAGACATTCTCGACATAAGTCGTGTTAATCGAAGAAATTTACAAAGCGGTGCTGTAAAACAGTCTCTTGTGTGCTTTGTACGATTAAGTCAGCTTGTTTTTGAATGTGACGTTTGACACGCAACGCGATCAACACAAGTACTCTGGAAGGCGTCTGGCCATCTCGCGGCAGAGCGACGTTCGAGTGAGATGAATCCTTGGATACTGTGGAGTGCACTGTCCCACACGGCGAGGTACGTGCACGGCCCACTCTCAATTGCGCCGCCTGAATCGTTCCAGGTTGTCTACCGTGTTGCAAATATTACTATATCTCCCTTTGACCCTTGCAACTATCTCCACGCCAGCATTTCTTCTACTTTCGTTTCTGCTTTCCGTGCATTCGTTCATCCATGGCACACTCATCCTCCTCTGGGGCTCGCAGCTTCTCTCTGTCATGCAGGTCCCCATGCATCCTTTCCTCCTCCTTGTTTCTTTCAATGCATTCTCTCAGTCGGTCCACCCAGTATTGTCCACCGCAGCCACTTGGTGGGGGAAAATTCTGACGTTTTCAGGACCGACCTATGTTGCTATGGAGGGTTTGTCTAGCTTGCTCTTCGCACAAAAAGTCGGTCAGGTCGGAAAAGAGCTGGCAGATGAAGCAGAAAGCTATCAATTTGGCATTCTCATCGGATCAGCAGCAGCATACGTTATCGCGGCGTGGTGGATAGTCGCGGTCAGTAGCTCATATACTTTGACGACGTCGACTCGCTTATTTTTAGCGTAGGCGTATCCAGCCGCAGCCACGTCTCCACTGTCTTCCACACTGTTAGGTGTGGCATTGACCGCTTTCCTGTTTCTGACGGTAATTGGGTTCCGCCTTCGTCGAACGAACATCGTAGAATCATCGGTGCTCTCCTTATTTCTGGCTTATAACATTTGGCTCTGTGGCTTTGATCAGACGTCATTCTCGGACCCCGCCTCTTCATAGTATGTCAAATGAACATATCTTAACGCGGTCGTTTGCTCAAAGAAAACCTACAGCGCACCGCTTTTATCCAATATTCTCCCCCATCTTCAGACGCTTGTCAACTTCATTACGAATACCCTCCCGAAGCCGGTGCTCGTTGCACTCTTTTACCGACTGACTATCCTCCAATTTGCCTCACGCATACTTCCTACGATTGGTGCGGATGCCTGGGAGTCTGATGATTCGACGAACGATGGTTGGGATGGTAGACCTGTACGGCCGTATAAAAATTCGTCGCCTGGGCGTTACTGATTGCTGGAAAAAAATTGCAGACTTCAACGCTGACGCGTTTCTTGTTGACATACCGTCAACTGATATTCGTCATGGTGTACTCTCACTTGCTACGTGCGTCTTTCGCTGACTTTTACTCTTTCGAGACTGACATGCCTGCAGTTTTGGATCCTGCGTCCCAAGTTTGGTGGCGTTGGGCAAACGTCATGTTCACCCTCCTTCTATGGTCAGTAGAGCTCGTCGTCAGCCCGGATGGTGATGATGTAAGCACGAAGTGGAAGGGAGAATAAACAAGCGGACTGGATGGTACCCTATGGACCTCTCACACGTATCCAATCAACGCTCTCGTCAGCAACTGTTTGCCTTCCATTCCGCCTCTTCCTCCCTTGCTCCTTCATAGAACTCCCTCTTCCAGATCTGTGCCTTCGCCTTCACGTCTTCGAGTATCCGCTCGCACGCTGCGAAGGCCTCTTTGCGATGCGGCGATGATACTGCGACGACGATTGACGGTTCACCCACCGGGACGGTTCCTAGGCGATGATGGACCGTGCACGATATGAGAGGCGGAACATTGTGAAGCGATGGCTGGTGCGTCGACCGACAGGCTGTTTGGTGGGCGTCCTTGAGGATCTGTACCATGGTTTTTATCGCCAGCTTGCTGTAAGCCTGATACTCTAAACGTGTGACGACCTTGCCTGTGTGATCGTTTACACGACAATGTACATAGCGTGTACTGCGCAGCGATACCTTTGAAGGAGTTGCGAGTGGTCCCAATGAAAATAGCTGTTGCGCCAGCGCTGTCGGTCCTCACGGACTGTACGATTGCATTTACATCGAGCGGCTCGTAGGTCAAGACACAGGTACCGCCCTGCCAGTCCTCCCTCGCTGCGGTCGAAGTGCTCGGACGAGTCATCGAGTCGTTGGAGCGAGATAGAGTTGGTGGCGCTTCAAGTTCCCAAGATCTCAGGCCTCAGGCCTCAGGTTCGGAGTCTGCTACGTACATGTTCGCGACCGGTCGTCGTACGCGCACCTTTGTCGGAAGCGTCTCCCCATTAACTCGACGCCGTCCACTCTCTCTTGCCCCCAAGTCGTCCCAATATAACGTTCCCCTCGACCTGCATCCAGAAGTCGAGCATGCTTTGGCGAGCGGCCATCCCGTCGTAGCACTGGAGTCCACAATCATCACACATGGGATGCCCTACCCCACATCACTACAGATGGCGCAGTCTGTCGAGAGCATCGTCAGATCCACTGGAAGTATTCCCGCAACGATTGGGCTGCTCGAAGGCCGTGTCAAGATCGGTCTTCGAGCCACCGAGCTCGAGAGACTGGCGAGTCAAAGTACGAATCCCGTGAAGTTGTCTAGGAGGGACATCGCACCCGCTATAGCCTCCAGGAAGGACGGTGGAACCACCTGCAGCTCAACGTTGATATTTGCTTCCTTGGTGGGAATCAAGGCAGGGTTCGCGACGTTAGATTCCAGTCCCGTTTGCTCATCCATTCTCAGATATTCGCCACCGGAGGGTGAGAGGCATTCAGCGTGATTAACGTGGAGGATGCTCATGTATTCACAGCCTTGGCGGAGTACATCGGGGGGGAGAGAACAGCAAGTGTCATTCCACGTTTGGTCTCCGTACCGAGTGAATCAAGCTTCCAATAGCAATGGATATTTCGGCCGATTTACACGACCTTGCTCGGTGTCCAGTGGGTTTGGTGTCAGCTGGAGTCAAGTCGATCTTAGACATTGGCAGGTGAGTCGAACCATGTTCAGTTTTGCCATGGCTATTGACGTTCATTCATAGGACGCTGGAGTATCTCGTGTGTAGCGCGCTCAGACACTGCGCCGGATATTCTCTCACGCGTTGTTTGTGCAGGAAACCCTCGGAGTACCTGTTGTATCATACTCTGACTCGAATGATTTCCCTGCATTCTACACCCGCAAGAGTGGTTTCAAGGTGTGTCCAGGGGTTGGTGCGATTATGACGTTGAAACATGTTTTAGTCTCCATGGAGCATCGACAATCCAAATGCTGCTGCAAGGATTCTTCGTTAGGACATAGTTTTCTCTCCTCTACTATCTGGTAATAATAAGCTTACAGACATACAAGGGCAGCTTGGCCTATCAAACGGTGTTCTGTTCGCTGTTCCTATCCCGGAGAAGCACGAAACCCATGGTACTGTTTTGCAAGAAGCCATTGAAAAGGCTATACGGGAATCAGAGGAGACTGGCATATCAGATTCGGGAAAGCAAGTGACCCCTTGGCTTCTTAAACGTGTTGGCGAGCTCACTAGTGGCAAGTCCTTGGAGAGCAGTAAGTGAAAGCTACCCCTCATCTTTCGTTCGTTGTTGATTGGTCGTAGATGTAGCCTTAGTCCAAAACACTGCCCTCGTTGGTTTGTGACTTCATTTGGTGAACTTCTCATATTGCGGTATATTCATGACACAATAGGTGGACAAATCGCTGTGGAGTATGCTAGGGTTGCAAATGAGCGCCAGCATGAAAATAAAGTGAGTTTAGTATCGGACCGGCTTACCGTTCTAATTGATGTGGTACCCAAGCATTTTTACAGTGATTTTCCCGCGAGTTTGCCTCCACACACTGTCCCCAAGGCCAGGTTGGTCGAACATAACTCTAGAAATTTTGCTGGAAAGGATGTAGTTCCCGGTGCTCAGAAGGCGACGGTTGTTGTCGTGGGATGCGCCGCTGTGGATATTACTTCTCGAGCCGAGGAACTTACTCACCCAAAACAGAAGAGCACCTACCCGGGCAAGGTGTCCTTATCCCTGGGGGGTGTCGCTCGTAACATCGCCGAAGCAACCCACAGAATTATATGCAGATCAACTGGAAATGATGCTGCCACAATGCTTGTCGCCCCGATTGGCGGCGATGATTTTGGCAAATTGATCTGTACCATGACTGAGTCGCTCGGAATGCGAACAGATGGGCTAGTGTCCGTTGATGGACGACGGAGTGCTGTCTGTAATCTGCTTCTCGATTCACTAGGCGAGTTGCAAAACGGTGTTGTTGATATGGATCTTCCGCATGAGTTGGAAACAGATCGGGTAAGCATGGTTTCCGCTAAATTCGTAGCATGCCGTTGAGACAGCTCAGATACTCACCATTCTCCGAGACCAATGCCCTCGACTTCTCGCGCTTGACGGCAATATTTCCTCGGAGTCACTTACTACCATTGTGACAGAGAGCTTAAAGATGGGTATTCAAAGTACGTTGTTTGATTTGATCTCCTATCATTATATAGGTTACTAACCTAGCTTGCAGCATTCTTGTGGGTCCTTTTTCTTTACTCTGGTTCTCTATTTCCAAACAAATTTAGTGAGCCAACTTCAGTCGTCAAGACCGTCCGTATTCTACCCGCAATAGCCGCAAACTTGGCAAAGTCCTCCCGACCAGTGATATCATTCGTCTCGCCAAATTTGATTGAACTTGCGCAAATGTATCAGGAAGCACGCAACATTTCCGACCTAATGTCGCACGAGCACTGGTGGAGCGCCATCGACAGCTTTGGGCTGGGCTCCCAATTTCGCACGGACTTGGCGCAGCTTGCGAAAAGAGCTGTCTCGGACGCAGCACCAGAGTTGGGCACGTTGTCATTCATAATCGATAAGGGCGTCGTTCAAATGGCTGTCAACCTCCTACCTTTCTTCCAGCATATCGTGATCAAGTGCGGAAAGTTAGGCGTACTTGTCATCATGCGACAAGAAGCAAACGCTTGGGCGGCGCACCGCAGCAACCCGCGAAGTCGATATATCGTTGCTCCCTCCCCAACCTCGAACAAGGTGATCGTTATCCAACACTTCCCCCCTCTACAGGTAACTCCGGACGCGATGTTGAATACCACTGGAGCCGGAGACTCGCTTGTTGGAGCACTGCTAGCTATGCTCACCGAAGACCTCCATGTGTTCAATAGTCCATCGACCTTATTGGGCGCCTTGGATATTGCTCAGCAGGCAGCAATCCTGACCTTGCAGAGTTCACGCGCGGTGTCGCCGTCATTATCTTCGTTGAAGCCTACACAGTACTTATGATGACATCGACTAATTTCCATTATATCATGGTGGATACAAAGGTCCAACCCGTACCGTGCCACGCGCTTGTCGTAATCTTTCTTTCTCGGCAAAACGCGATTCTTTGCGAATCTCCTTCATCTTTTTCTCGTAATATGCCTACATGGTCACCAATGTTAGGGCCAGAAAGTTCGCAGAGTAGTACATACCTGAGCACCATGCTTCAGGCGCGTGATAATATTGGCAGCTTGTCCTTTGGTAAGCTTCTCTGTGGTCACCTCAAGACTGGCCCGATCAACTGCATGTTTTCCTTTCCTTTTATTGATCAGTGCCTTCTGACTTTCTGTGGCTGGGGCATGCCGCCACCTGGCATTCCGGAGCAAACTATTCTGGTCAGAACGTGTTAGAGTATTTACATGAGACCATACCCCAAAGCTAGCGGCCCACGAAGTACTTTCTGAGCGGCATAAGTGTCGCAGCCCTTAATCGCGTCGGATAACGTGTCTGCAGTTGATATCAATCGTTTCCGCATAAAGGGAGACACTTTCAACCGTCTGGCGGAAGAAAAGTGCATCGTTGCCTCGGTGTACGTGGCCTGAAAGCACGCTACACTTTTTTATAAGCTTCGCAATCGAAACCTCGTCTAATTGTATGACATCACCTTCGCCTCCAGGATCAGGTTCGATCCGTATATAACCCTTTCCCAGACATTCAAGAACATATACATCGGGACCACAGCCCACCCATGCGTTTGAGCTCAGCCTCGAGATGTGAGGTCCCCCTGAAAAGCTGTCGACCATCGCAAAGGGATCGTCATAGTCAAGATAAGTCACAGAAGTTGGTTCAGGTACGCATTTAGGTGTGACTGGCGCATTATCCGCGTCGCACGAATCGACAGATTCTGCCCTGACTATTAGGTCGGAGATACTAGCATCTGCTTCGATGAATGTCTCGCGCTTGTCGAACAAGTCGAAGATACTCACCATCAACGATACTACTAGGATCCAAGCCAAGCAAGGTCGGAATCGACACCACTCCAGCAACACGAGAAGCCGAGTCTACAAAGTCAAGGATACGACAATTGATTTTTCCACTCGAGGGTGATTGTCGCATGCCTCTGCCGATCTACAGCAGGGTGATACGTGCAAATACTTTGGGTGAGAAACATCTACGACCTACCATTTGTGCATAAACATTTCGAGATCGCGTGGGACGGCAGATAACCACACAATCAACATTCGGAAGATCCGCGCCTTCCGTCAAGATTGCTGTTGGTCGCACGATATTCCACCAACCATTAACACAGAATATCATCTGACGTACCACAATTGACCAAAACAGAATATTGTCCAGCCTTGAAGTCTGCAATTAGTGCTCGCCGTTCATTCGCTGGGGTGCTAGAGTGCAGCTGGCGAGCATCAACTCCAAACTCCTGAAAAGCCTTTGTAAGTTGTCTAACATGGGCTATGTTGACACAAAACACCAGGGTCGACTTGCGATCAGATGCTGTGAACGAGAGATGGTAATAAGTAGCTATTGCGTGTTCTTGGATCCATGACACTTACAAGCGCGATCCAACCATGCCCGCACGACGAGATCGTTCATAGTCTCGGTGTTTATGACGTGAGCGAGACTAGAAGCATTGAAGTCTCCTGTCCTGGAATTGATGGTGACTCCTTGCAAATTGATGCTGGCTTTCACGGAGGTGAACCGCACGTCACATAGCCTGCAATCTACTCATGATCGACTCCCAGATATATAGCATTCAAACTAGCTTGCCATTGCTCCTTGATCAAGTCAAGGAAATCGCGGTGAAAAACAATCTTCTCGAACACAGAACCAAGTGCGAGGCCGTCATGACGGCTAAATGTCGCTGAGAACCCGATGATTGGAATGGGATGTGATATGGAAGGAGGAACAAAATGTGGATCTGGATTCTTGACGTCAGCGTTGAATTGGGAGAGTATTCGGCGATAGCTAAAAAGTCGCGTCAGGTTTGCGTCCCTGCAACACAATGACGCTTACGAGGGGGCTGCGGCATGGTGTGCCTCGTCTACAATGATCACTTTTAATTTGTCTGGTCGAAACTTTGCCAATCGCTGGGGCTGGAGTAGTGTCTGGTACGTCGCCACAGTCCTTTAGGCATCAGTCAATGAGAGTGCAGTAACCGATTGACCATAGTGGGGACCTACACATCAGCGCGCCCGCTTGCTCTGTGGTTGACGCCTTGTTCAAGTTCGACTTTCCAATGGGGCTGACACCGCTCTGCTTGAGCAGCTGCCTGACGTGCAAGTTCGACGCTATTGACAATAATCAAGGAGCAAGATGCCTCCGACGGTCTCGGAGAGGGGATTTGTGAAAGAAGGGTAGTAAAAATTGCGGTTTTGCCGGCACCTGTGGGCAAAGAAACTCCAATGCGAGTGATTCCAGCACGCAGCGCAGCATGGCATGCTTCTAAGCAGGATTGCTGGTATGGCCGTAAAATGAACTGCGCCAAACCACGCCGGCAGGGAAGTAAAACATGGTGCTTGCTATACACTCCTAAAGATGTTTTGAAGCATCTCATGAAGGTCATGAAACAAGGGAGTCGGGGTACCTCGCAGTACATCCAATATAGGGCCAACGTTTCTGCATTCATTGAGAAAGCAGATATCCTATTAGTGAGAGAGCACGTAGTAAACCAGGCTAAACTCGGATGTCATTGATAGAGGAACAGGGAATAAAATCAACTCTAAGGAGATATGTGGATAAACGAGAGGACAGAGCCAAAGCCCAGACGTCATGCAAAGCTTTTCAACCAGATCCGCCAGCATACACCTTGCCGAACATGACCTGTTGCAGCTTGTCGTACAACGACAACACACCAGCACCAGCGACACCACGAAGGATGTTGGCACCAGCACCCTTAAACAACGATTTGGTGCCCTCCTTGGCAATAATCTGTGCTCCAGCATCGAACATGGACTTGTAATGAACGCCAGCACCGGAGGTCATCATCATGCGACGGCTAAAGGACAGGTGAAAACTCCACTCAATGATTCAAGTAAAACACACCAACCGGATAGTATCAAGGGGATAAGACGCAAGACCGGCACCGATTGTAACACCCCAGCCAAGTAGGAAGGACGCCAAGAACGATCCCTCAAAGGATCCCACAAGGAGGACAGGTTCTGCGGGAGGTCATCAGCAGCTAGTCATCAGAAGTGAACGTGCGACATACTAAGCGAATCGTAAACACCGAAGTAGAGACCACGGTAGACAACGATGCCAACTACCGAGGGCACAAAACCACGGTAGAGACCTGCGATGCCGTCCGAGGCAAGAGTCTTCTTGTAGACGTCGACAAGACCATTGAACTGACGGGCTCCACCGCCCTTTGCAGACTTCGCATCGTTCGCAAGGCGGGTACGGGCATAATCGAGAGAGTACACGAAGAGAAGCGAAGAGGCACCGGCAGCACCACCAGAGGCGACGTTACCAGCGAACCATCTCCAGTAGCCCTCCGACTTCTTGAACCCGAAAAGCGACTTGAAGTAGTCCTCTGTAAATGCGTCAGTAAACATTGAAGAACAGCACGACAAATAGGCGTACTGAAGGCAAAGTTCAAAGCCTGCGTAGGAAAGTAACGGATCACATTGGCGGTGTTTCCACGCCATAGCGAGACAAGGCCCTCTTCCTTGTAGGTACGGACGAAAGCGTCGGTGACACCCTTGTATGGCGTCGAGAGACGACCCTGCTTGATCTGGCAGGCGAGTGAGCTAGACAGAGAGCTCCATACGAGCGACGTACCATCTCATCCTGGTTTTGTACCAACAGCTTGATTCGCTCAATGGGCGCGGCGGACGTCTTAGCGACGGCCTACACGAGGAATGATGAGGACGGGGTGCAAGACAAAGAGGAAGAATGAATGCATACAGCCGAGACACCACCCATGAGGAAATCAACTGGAGATAGGACGATGAGGTGGACAACGACGGCGAGGAGGAGGTTACGCACTCATGAACTCCTGGGGAGTCTTGACCTTTTTCACGTCGGCCATTTTTTTGAGAAGCTGAGTGGAGAAGAATGAAGATGGAGGATGAGAGGCATCCAGAAAAGTTTCGCGTTTTTGACAGTGCACGGAATTTTCCGGAACGACAACTCTCCCACGCTCCCGACCGGCCCGACTCTCCCGTGAATTACAAGGCAGTATTATAGTTTGTAAGGCTGTTACCATAATCCTATCATACATAATCCTGGTTCCACCTACGGCCAAACACCAGAACGCGACACAGGTCCTCCAGGATGAACGTTATAGTTATAATTCCCGTTATACTGCACATAGCCACGGTGACCTTCCTCCCCCGTACTTGCCCCGACTGGCGAGATATATCCCCCACCCGTTTGTCCCACATATGCTGTGGGAGGCAGACGCAACGGGGGCAGCTGCGGTCCGGCGTAAGGAAGCTGCCCTGCAGCCCCGCTGTGGATAGATGGTCGTGAAGCAACACCTACTGGAGAAATAGGTGGGAGAGCATTAGGAATCGATGGCGGTTTCGTGACTGCATCCACCCGTGACTTCTTCCAGATCTGTTCCGTGGGCGAAGGCGCTCCTGATGGCGCTTTCCGCTTCTCAACCGAGTACCGCAGAGGTTGTGATTGTGATTGCGACTGTGGCTGTGGCTGAGACGAAGGCTGTCGCCTCGGTTGCTCCTCGGAATCAGAATCGGCGGTAAGGTCAATTACATCTTCTTGATGAGATTCCCGCGGGGCTCCCATCATATGTAGAGGAACTGTCTTGGGGACCGAACTCGACCCAACGCTGTGCGAAACCGAAAGCTCACGTTTAACTCGTCCTTCGTCTTCGTCATCGGAATCCAAAACGAGTATTTCAACTTCCTTCTTTGCGTGAGCTTTCCCGTCCGCTTCCTCGTCTGCAGATACAGGCGACGATTCACGAGGGGGTGAAAGATGACGAGCTGCGACGACAGGATGCGTTGCTCGCCATTCTGGAGACGCAAACTTGTCGTCGCTTGTATGCCACTGTCCATCGTTCTCGACCACCACATCTTCAACATCCTCTGAAGTTTCCTTCAAAATGTGGTCAAAGTACCTGAGAAAAAGCAGTATGAAGAGAGAGATCATCCGTCAATACAGACACCTACCCATCAATGATTAGATCATCGGGGTTGAGAACCCTCTCGCAGACCGGACAAAGCCAAGTAGTCGTTTGCTCCATACAAGAGAACCAAGACGTCGCATCAAAGCATTGCGGGTGAACACACAACGCAGACCTGCACGGGGTCTGAACTCGCATAAAGCTTAGCTGTGGCAGAATCGTCATTAGCCAGTATGACGACCATCGTTAATTCTGCATACCGGGCATTTTAAAGACATCCTCTGCGGACCCGCTACTATTTCGTCATCATCGTTCGACGATTTGACCACTATTACACGATGTAAGCTTAGTTACCAGGAAAACAAAAAAGTAACACACTCATCGATAGAATGTCTTGGCTACTGCGATATTTGCCCTTTTTCAACCTATCCACGAGTTGCGCAACTGTGGTTACTTCGACAAGGAACACAATCATGTAGAATTTCTTTCGGCATATCAGGACTTGATCAATTACTCTGGAAATTTGCTTACTTTGGGCTGAACGGGTTGCTGGCTGTTCACGTATACCATTTCGACGCGGTTTTGACCACTCGTTCGCACCATTCGGCCAAGGTCAGGTGGTGGCGCTGTGCCAGGCTTCTTCTTCAGCCCCTTCAAATTAACCTGAAGTGCCGTTCCATTCACTCGCACTTCACACGTCGGTGGGAACTCGATGGGGCAAGGCCCGACGGGTGGCCGGAAGACCGTCGGGCTTGGGTTATAGAAGGTAGAAGTAGTGCAGTATAACCGCAATTGATACTTAGAGCTGCGGACGGTAATGAGTAGCCGACGTGATACAACCTGGTAGCATACCTGGTAGCACTCAGCTTCATAGTTTGTTCACTGTTGAGAGTGAAGGTGAGACTTTGTTGTTTTCGATCAGTCGAACTCGTCGACTCTATTTGTCAATCAATGAGGTGAAAGACGTGTCGAGTTTAAGCGAACCTGGACACTCTGCAATTCCAGATACTGGCTGATCGATGCAGAAGAAAGGGGAGGGTTTAAACCGAATAACTGAAGGCGCTCAGCAAATGTGCTGCGCAGAAGGTAGCGATCTTACCAGGTTTGGATACGCCGGCAACCACTGAGGCGCTTACTGGTGGAGGTGGCGCCCGAGGTGGGGCGTACGGATCGTAGCGGCCAGTGGAGGTCGCAGGAAATACTGTGGTAGAACCATATGACGCCGAGGGAATCGCCTGTAGCGGCTGTACTCCAGCTGAACTTGTCCGATTTTGAGAATACCTAGTGGGTCATGTCAACGACATGCTCGCGCCGCACAGGAAACAAGGCTTCGAATGCGAACTCGCTAATCAATATGATCCCACACGTCCGATGGGCGCATGCTGACTAGGGCGGACAAAGGCATCCATGACTCACACTCCAGAAGTACGGACCTGCTGGAGAATAGCTTGAGCTTTGGTCCATTTCTCTATGTTATTGGATTGTCTCCAGGTGTCCATTTGATGAACGATCCTATCAATCAAATCCTGCTTCTTTCCAGACTTGGCGAAAACGGTTTGACATTGATCATTGAAGCCAGCCAAGATTTGCTTGAGTTTATCGACGGTATTGTGCTTGACACCATGGCGCAGGTTCTAGGAAGGATTTAAAGACGCAAGGTGCACGACGAACCGTAACTTACTTCGAATTCAGCCCAATGATTGATTGCTGCCATCAGAACGACAGGTACCACAAACGGTCAGCGACGACCTGGACCGCGAGGGTAAGAGTGACGGACAACTCAAAGGGCTTGAGCTTTTCACAAGGTGACCAAACTACTTTGACCTGCATACAAAATACACAAGCGTAAACAAGTACGTGCATGATTAGTCACGTGTAGATAATCTTGCCCCTGACCATCATCATCATGTCCGACGACGAGTACGACAAGCTGTCTAAGGAAGAGAGGGAAGAAAAGGACAAGGCTGAAAAGGAGCGAGAAGCTGCAGAACAGGCTGGTAGGAGGAGCCCAAACGGATCCGTATCAGTCGTCTCTGACGGCGCGGCATAGCTCTTCCATACACCTGGAGGCAAGAGTTGGGCGACGTAGATATCGTTGTCCCTGTTCCAAACGGAACGCGCGCAAGAGACCTTGCGATCACAATTCAGAAGAACAAGCTCAGTGTCGGACTCAAAGGCAAAGATAAGATCATGGATGGTGAACTCTGCAAGGAAATCAAAGTCGAGGATAGCACTTGGACGCTAGGTAAGAGGGCTGGTGTTGTTGCCTGCTATCGCACATTACGGATATTGTTGCAGATGAGCAGAAATCCGTCCAGATTCATCTCGAAAAAGTCAACAAACAACAGTGGTGGGAGAACGTGCTGGCTCATCACCCGAAGATCGACACTCGGAAGATTCAGCCGGAGAATAGCAAATTGAGCGATCTTGACGGCGAGACAAGGTACGTGATACGGAAAGGCTCACTATCTCGTGAGTTGATTCCTTCTCAGAGGGATGGTAGAAAAGATGATGGTATGGGTTCATGTTCATGTTTGGATGACTCCTGCACGCATCTGATATTCCCTCCAAGTTTGACAATCAACAGAAGGTATCCTCGCATCAATCTTCATTACTCACAAACTAAACGACTTTCCTTAGCAAATGGGTAAGCCTACCTCGGACGAGCTGAAGAAGATGGAGGTGCGACCAAAGGTGTTTGTGAATACCAAGTCTCCTCACTATCTTACTCCCTCAGGCTCTGAAGAAGTTCCAAGCCGCTCACCCGGAGCTAGACTTTTCCAACGCGAAAATCTCTTAACCAAATTGTTTTGGCCCTTTCCTTACACGTGTGGTACATCCAGTGCCCCACTATTAACAGAAGGTGGAAACTCAGTCTACTGTGCTTGTCCAGATCCATATTCTCCCATTAGCTCCAAGTGCCATGAGTGAGAGCCCGTGACACCCGAACGAAGCAGCTTGCAGCTTGCTGTTAGCTGGGACGACAATATCATGCTCCATGAGAGGTGGCGAAATGGCAGCCGTTTGGATGCCCACAGGTGCAACGACGTCCTCTTCATCGTCCTCTTCATCGTCTAGATGTAAGCGGCTTAAATCATTGATCGCGTCTACACTATTTTCGTCAAGTGGAAAAGGGGGCCGTCGTCGTGGCTGAAAATCAGCGACATTGTAGAGTCTTATTCGATCAGGGAGAGTAAGGGCGAACACGTAGTTGTTCCTGAGTGTGCATGCGACATGAAGATGGTGTGTAAGCTGGGATATAGGTGCAACAGACAATAGTTTGAATGAAGCTTGTGGAAGTGATGTTTCAGCGTTGAGCAACCATGTCTAGAGTCAAGAGAGCTCACAGCTTTCTTGATAATCCTGAGAACATTCAGATAGATAACGAAGGGACGACACCGATCGTACCGATGCACAACCTCTCATCACTTTTGTTGGCTTCGGGTGGTTTGGAGGGAAAAAACGATCAAAACCAAGCCAACGCCAGATCACGATTGTTCCATCCACATGATACAGGTCCTCTTCCTTCCCGTTGCGGCGCATTAAAGCAGGCGCGCTGTGCGTTTCAAGGACGTCTGGGCTCAACCTATCAACGATGTCGAAAACGGCGCCCTTCATTTGATTGTGGTACTGACGGCTTACCAATTTACCGACATGATCCTCGCCTGATGGATGCGTGTCGAGCTGAAGAGAGGCTTATCTTCGCGAGCCATCTCGTCAGGGGACATCTTGGGTAATAACCAGATTTTGACGGCCCTGTCGAGCTGAACTGAAGTTTAGAGGGATAAACCATCAAGATATGCGTGCGTACTCCGCAGGTTGCCACCAATGGATAAGTGGGGTGAAACGACTGCGCCGTGGTGAGCCATGACAACCTAGGATTAGATCGTTACTTACGGCATTTAGCACAGCAGCATTGTGCCCACCAGATGGTCCGCCACAGAGGACGGCCACACACCGACCAGTCCCATCGCCTTCGGGTTCGCTTGACTGTAAGCCATGTGGGGCGCCGCCGAGACTGGGCGCCGCGGAAGGGGGCCAGTGAGGGTTATTGGGAAATTCACGTGGTGGCATCGTCAGATCGTAGAGCCTTACCGAAAAGTCTCTGGAACAAGTGCAGACTAGATATGGGTATGAAGGATGGACCGCGATCGCAGTGATTTCCTAGCCTGGTTGATCAAAAAACGAAGGATGCGCAAACCCACCGAAAGGCTTACCCCACCGTGGCCCCTGAGCTTCCCGATGACGGCCTTTCGTTTAGCGTCGAGTACGTAGAGCACACGGCCTCGCGAGCACACAATCAAAGGATCGAAAGTAGCCAAGTTTGATAAGGCCCACGCCACAGCACGGAAAGGTTCC
This sequence comes from Strobilomyces dryophilus, assembly GCA_038089955.1. Taxonomy (NCBI): domain Eukaryota; kingdom Fungi; phylum Basidiomycota; class Agaricomycetes; order Boletales; family Boletaceae; genus Strobilomyces; species Strobilomyces dryophilus. Next base: position 16,915 of record JBBPLT010000093.1, read on the forward strand.
TGCAATAAGAAGTGTGAATCGAATCGATGCAAACCAGATGCTGAAAACAAACTTTTGTTTGACCGGTCTCCACTTTCACGCAAAAGCCATTGCTCGGGTGGCTGGGAGAGACGACCGCCACAGCGTCAGAGCCACCGACAACCATGGTGCCCGACCAAAGGTAGATCATCGCGCGCCAGTCCCCCTGTATCTCTGGTTTATCAAAATTTCCGGCCCATAGTGTCTGTATGGACAGTGCGTCCCAGGGAAAATGAGCGATCGAGTGAGCCTCGGACTGGGATTCGGGGTCGGCCAGAAAAGAAAGCTGTGGTAGGTTCAGCCTGACTCCAGCACGAAGCACGGGATACGGACATCGAGGGTCTTGCTGAGCCTGAACGAGTCGGTAGACATGTCGAGGATCGGGGTAAGTTTGACCGAAAATGGCAAATGGCGGGTCAACAACTCCTTCGTTATTACCCACATGGCCACTGAAGCTGAGGCATCATCGGACCCCGTCCAGGCCCCATACGAACCAAAGGCGCCGCTCGCGCGCGCGACTACGGCAGGTCTTCAGGCAGGTGCAGTCGGCGCGTTCGTCAGTGCGGTACAGAATGCGTTGTCTTCACACTCGGCTGGTGCTGCTGGCTTCTTGACCCGTACCGGAGGCTCCATTGGCACCTTCGGTGAGTCGCCTCCGCGTTCCACTGTTCGCATTTTGCAGACCATACTTGATTAGCTGCAATGGGCGCTACCTTTGCACTCACCGAGGCTGTGGTCGCAAACCAGCGAGAGACTGACGACGCACTCAATGGCTTTACTGGGGGATGTGCCGCCGGATTCCTGGCGGGTATCCGAAGTACGTTTCATCGTGCGCAGTGATTAGGACTTGTCTTCATGTATTCCTTATCATAGCACGCTCCTTACCCATAGCTGTCGGTTCCTGCGCAGTGGTCGGTGGGGCCATGGCTACCTTCGACTATGCAGGGCAAATAATCGGGGAGACGGAAGAGAAAAAGGAGGAGAGACGGAAAAACTTCTTCAAAACTCGACCAATATTTCACAAAACCGTCCTCGAATCATCACCTGCTCCATCTTGAATAGAGTAAAAGAAAGTATCACCAACATGGTATTTAATTGACCAATACATTTGGCTGAAGACATGGGCCTCCCAGCGATGCCAGGATTGTCCGATTGAATAGTGTCAAATGATGTAATGTACCACGATCAGCCAAGTTGCTACTATACTTAGTCTAGTCCTTAGCACGCTCGTTCATCAGTTCTTCAATACGTGCATAAACCTGCTTCTCGTTTGCTGCGTAATACTCGGGCCACGAGGTGGCCGACCTACATTGTCGCTGTGACGCCAATCACTTAGACGATGAACTCGAAACAAACTGAGACCACCCACATGTTTCTCCAGTTCTCGCCACACACGCTCGTCATCGTCGTCATCACCTCCCCCTGAGGCAAAGAAATGAGTGATCACTTCGAAATCTTCTCTTTCCCAATCTTCTTGGGACCGCCTGCTCGGATTTGACGGGACGTCATCGTTTCCCTGTGCAGTTGTCGTGAAGTGTCCTTCGCAGATCATACCATCATTTTCGGGCCCATCAAATACGTTATTGTTGGCAGCTTCATTGACGCGTTTCCGCCTCGCGATGTTTGCCCGCTTCCTAATCTCCTCCACTGCACCTTTTAATTTCTTGTCAATGTGAGCGGTCCAAGATGCGGTACTATGATGGGGCAGCTAGATTGGGAACATCAGTTTAGTACATCGAAGTCACAAGGCTACATACTTGTTCGTGTAACTTGTGTATCAAAGCAGTGTTGGAAATGGTGGGGTCACAACTCAGGTAGTGCTTAGCAAGGCAAAGGAAATATTCGTCTTCCACTTCAGTGAACAAATATTTTCCACTCTTCATCAGCTGGCGGGTTGACGCAGGAGGGGGTGTCGGGGGGCATGATGCCATCGAACTCTCCCCACTTTCGGCGGTACATTTAGACGCGGACTTCGCTACCCTCCTCGATCTCTTGTCTATCGAAGACTTCGTGGGCGTCCCCTTGGATCTCTTATCCTCTTTTGTAATTGAAGATTCAGACTTGGCCACTTTGGTGTGAGGGGGCAGCGACACCGGAGTCTCAACCTTGATGGAAAAGGCGTTCTGGCGGCCCCGTCTTAAAGCCCTGACTTTTGTGGCGGATTCCAAAATATAATCCGATTCGTCTAGCAGGGCGCCTTCTTCGATGCAGTCTGCCACAAAGGCAGCTAAAATTGGAGACTTGCCTAGAGCTGTGGCTTCATTGAGGAGGCCTTGGAAAGTATCAGAACGAGCGAACAAGATCAGATAGTCGGCATCTGCAATGTTGTTCACAATTTTCCCCTTGTTTTTCTATCAAAGCTATCACTATCAAGTCTCAGGTCAAGAAGTTATGTCAACATACCTTGATGTTCGTAACCACGGTATGTCGACCATGAAGATCTACCTGAACGAAGAAACGTAAAGGCTGCCCGGCTGGGGACAAAAAAATTTCACCCTGCTTTCTGCGCGCAATGATAGATTGCGAGGGTGAAGAAGTAGTCGAATGTGTCGAACACGAATCGTCGGAAGCATCCATGAGTTCATCAACTTCCGAATGGTCAGAAGAATCTGTAAATATTGCTTTCTCTTTGCCTTTGCGCAACCGCTTCGGAGGTGGGTTTGTGGGTTTGACAGCGGGTGGACGCTTGCGAGAGATGGATGGGGTTGATGTTTCATCTGAGGAGCAACGAACGTGTTTACGATGTTTCCGTGCGACAGAACGACTCTCGGAAAATTCTGCAGCAGCCTCGCGCTTCCGAGAAGAGATAGCTGTGCCGTTAACACGTTCCTGAGAACTGGATATATATGTGTCCACACCCGGAGGCTTAGAACCTCTAGTGGCTTGGAAGGTGGAGGTCGACGGAGTAGGCCCGGGAGTGGATGCTCGCTGCACAGCCAGCGCAGGAGTGCTGACATGAGCGGGTGACTGTGGAACGGGCAATGGATTCTGGCCAAACCGGCTAGACTGATCGAAATGTCGCACGACCTCCATTATCGTCATGAGGGTCACGAAATCCGGGGCTTGAAAGTTCAGGGATTGTGTGTTCGGCATCATCTGCGTCATTTTGGACTGAACGGAAGGAAGCGGAGTATGTGGTACGCTGGGAGGATGGACTGTTTGTGACTGAGAAGAAGGGAAGCCGGCGTGCGGGAAAGGCTGAGCTGGCATTATCTGTGACTGAGACGAAGGATGAGGGTGTTGAGTGCCATACGGCACGCACGGGTATGCAGTCTGCGGTTGGGACGATTGCGTGAACAAGTTAGGATGGGCGTAGGATAATGGTTGCGTAGCTGGCGGAGGGCTTTTTAGCGGTTGTACGTCATGGTTGCTGTCCGCCATAGGTTCTCCTGCAAGGGCTACTGCTATATGCGCCATCGGAGGGGCTGCCGGTGGCGTCCCAGTAACGTGCGGTACTAAAATACTATTAGTTTCCGCTCGGGTGATGCCCGATTGTTCAGTAACAGTGTTTTCTGGTACGTGAGTCATAGGATCCACCGGAGTAACTCTGGGTGTCGGTAGCGGGCTTCTTGTACTGCGTGTTAGTGGAGGATGTCCGGAAGAAATTCGATGACGGACTTTGTCACAAGTGCCTCTACCTCGTCGAGTTCATCCTCGTCGACCACGACCCCATCAATAGTAACGGGTTTTCCGTCATCTATTGTCATTGAACCCCCCCAATCGTCGGCTTCGAGTAACGGCCGACCAGCATCGACGGATGTCCGGGCCCAAGTATGTTCTAGCACCACTTTGCTTGCGTCATGACCCCATGTACGGATGAGACGTTTGCCGCTCTCGGTCGCGGAGTCAACCAGGATTATGGCTGCCTCCTTGGCGTTGCTGGCGACGAGTGCACCTGCGCTCTAACGGAAACAATGAAACTGGGGACGCGAAGGAATGGTACACGTTCAGTATACCTTCAACGCTCTGACGAGTTTTGGACGACCCTCGAGCTCCACAGCCTGAAGATTAATTTTCAACGGATTGCCTTGTGCATTGACCAGTATGCTTTGATGTGGAACACTCGGTTGGGTTGTCGGCAAATCAGGGAGCGGATCCATGCTGGAGTCAGCTGGACTGGACTCGACCCACGCGCATCCACCAATATCAATGTCACCTCGTTGCACGTGACCCGCCAACTAACAACTCGAAGAAATTCTTTGTCTACGTCAAAAGCACCGCAGCGCTGTCGTCATACATTTTTATTGCATGGACTTTCATGGGTTAACAGCGGATAAAAAGTATAACATGACGATACTGTAATATCTTCACCGGTAGCTTGAACGCAGGTCAGCAAACGAACTGAAAATCGATGGCGTGAACACACCTCTTCTGCCTGCGAGCGCGAGCACCGGCACCACCGAACGTTTTCGGCTCCATCCGTCTAGGATCCGCGATCAGCAGCGTGCGGTCGTATGCAACTAATTTTTTCTTCAGCTCCATCGCGCTGTAAGCGTCGACGTATTTGGAGTAGTACGCAACGACGGCTTTGGCAATAGCCTGACGGATGGCATACACCTGAGAGGTATGTCCTCCTCCCTTAACGCGCACTCGGATGTCCAAAGGTGCGAAGGACTCTTCCCCCGCGATGAGAACTGGCTCGTAAATCTTGAAACGGAGTATCTCGGGCTGAACGAGATTGATGGGAGACCCATTGATGCGGATGAGGCCACGGCCCTCTTTGGCATGGGCTACGGCGGTAGCGGTCTGCAAAACACTCGATGAGCTGTCTCCCGCGATTGTCTGCATCCAGCGCGAACCTTCTTTTTACCGAAAGTCTGGACTGCCTTTGCTGCCGCCATATTGAAACCAAGATTGAGGTGATCTACGTGAGATCAGTCATCCATGCAAACCAAGTCGCATCCAGCACGATTCTCGGGGACTCCGACCAAACATTGGCTGAACTGGCTTCGCCTCCTAGGAATGGATGGAGAAGAAGTAACAGGACAGACTCACCCTCTGTCAGTCAGTCCGAGTGTTGCTGGTGTCTGCCTGGCCCGTCTACAACGCCGGAATGTAGTGGTGTGAGAATAAATTCCCACGATCCAACTGTGGCAATTTTCGCACAATTCGGTTTTTCTTCCAGCAACGTCGGCGATGCTTTCTGCTGTCCGCCAAGCACGCGCAGCTCCGTTCCTAAGGAGTGTCCGTGCGATTCATGTTCCCAGCCCGGCACAGGCGTCTGCAACTGTCGCCGGCCAAGAGTGTAGAGGTCCCTTGTTCCGCCTCACTGCTTATGATCTGCTAATGCATGCAGCAGCCCTCGATCCAGTTTTTCTAACACTGTCGTCCCTTCAGGGAAGAAAGACAAGAGACAAAGCTGTTGCGCTTGATCCGACCGTCTTCAACCATCCCATCCGGCACGACATCCTACATCTTTGTGCTGTGCACCACCTGGACTCCCTTCGCCAGGGAAGTGCCAACACCAAAACGCGAGGAGAGGTCCGAGGTTCTGGCAGGAAGATCCGACCTCAGAAGGGCACCGGGCGAGCGCGTCTGGGAGATGCTCAGAGTCCTATGCTTCGCGGAGGGGGCGTCGCTTTCGGCCCAAAGCCGCGCAATTTCAGTACCAAGCTCAATCGCAAGGTCATCGAGATGGGAATGAGGGTGGCACTGTCGGCAAAGTTCAAAGAACAGAGACTAGGTGTCGTGCCTCGCATCAAGTGGTATTGCCACAAGACGATCACACTCAAGAATCGGCTCGAAACGCTAGGATGGAGAACGGGCACACTGTTCGTGTCTGGCCTGCCTCTGGTGGATCCTGCCATGCAACGTGCGGGAAGAAACCTACGAGGATTGGAATTTAAACATGTCGATGAGGTGAACGTGTATGACCTCATCAGGTGGCGGAGGGTGATATTGGATCTTCCTGCTGTCGCATTGCTGGAGTCGAAGCTTGCCCGGAATCACGTCGGTCGCCCAGAACTAGCTGCAGTAGAGGAACCCGTTGCGTGTAGTACTAGTACTAGTGTACCCTAGTCCAATTATTGCACGTGTTGCCACTTACGCGCCCACGTGATAGACGCGTCCTCATTGTCACCAACTGCCATGTCGGAACCTCAACCATCTCAGAACGAGGAACCGCAAGATTCCCTCTCGGGTCCTCTCCTTGTACAGAAACTAGAAGAGGCAGGCATAAATGCAAATGACATCAAGAAGCTCGCAGACGCCGGTCTGCACACTGTCGAAGCCGTCGCCTTCACGCCCAAGAAGAATCTCATGACAATCAAGGGTATTTCGGACTCAAAGGCAGACAAGATCCTTCACGAAGGCAAGGTTTCTGTGCACTCGTTTCATCTGGTCCTGTGATTTATGACTCGAGTTTAGCCCAGAAAATCGTCCCGCTCGGCTTCCAGAGTGCTACTGAAGTTCATGCACGTCGCTCTGAATTGGTACACATCACCACTGGCTCCAAACAGCTAGATGCTCTGTTGGGCGGTCTGTGGACATGCAATTGATTGACCTGCTCAGCTATCTAACTCGCATACAGGCGGCATCGAGACTGGCGCCATCACGGAATTATTTGGTGAATTCAGAACAGGAAAGTCCCAGTTATGCCACACACTCTCGGTGACTTGTCAACTCCCTGTCAGCATGGGAGGTGGTGAGGGTAAATGCTTATACATCGACACCGAAGGAACTTTTCGTCCCGCTCGTTTACTTGCAGTCGCCGAGAGGTATGGTCTCAACGGAGAAGAAGTATTGGACAATGTTGCGTATGCTCGTGCATACAATGCAGACCATCAGAACAGTCTGCTCACTAGCGCTAGTGCCCTTATGGCGGAGTCGAGGTGCCCCGTGTATTCATTACACTGTACTTCTAACCTCTGATGATCGGCTAGGTTCTGCCTCCTGATCGTCGATTCTTGCACAGCACTTTATAGAACAGACTTCAGCGGTCGAGGAGAGCTGTCTGCTCGCCAAAATCACCTAGCAAAGTTCCTTCGCACCCTTCAACGACTAGCTGATGAGGTGCGGTCACCTTCCTGATCGTAAGAGGCGTGGCTTATGCCCCCATCCAGTTTGGCATCGCTGTCGTCATCACAAATCAAGTCGTGTCAAATCCTGATGCATCTGCTGGTCCATATGCTGCTAACGAGAAGAAACCCATTGGAGGTAATATCATGGCCCACGCCTCCACCACACGGTCGGTATATATTTCTTCTTGCTCTTCCTAGCTCATTGTCTACTAGCTTGCAATTCAAGAAAGCCCGCGGAAACACACGGACATGTAAGATTTACGATTCCCCATGTCTCCCAGAAATGGAGACCACGTTTGCTATCCTTTCCGGTGGAATAGGAGATCCCGAGGAGGAAAGCTGAGCATAGCATAGGGCCTCATGAGATGTCATGCGCTGTTCACCTGCTCCAGCAGAGATACTGTATTGTCAGCCGTGAGTTTAATGGATTTTTGTTGTACGCATGAGGCGCCTATCCTATTGGTGGTTCAAAATACACACCGCCTGTAAATAAGCGCATCCTTTTGATGTAAGTTACAATACTTAAAACAACGAATTCACCAATTGAATCGACCATCAAACCAATAAACGTGTTAAAATATTGGCCCTCGTGTGGCTGATGGTCTCCCTGAGTTTATTGACATCTGAAGGACTGACATCAGCAATGTCCGCCAACAAGTAGGCGATGTCGCCCTTGGAGTCCGAGTACTGCTTCTCGACGTTGTACGGGGACAGGATGTCGTTGACCTGTCTGAGCACACCAGGCTGATTGGTGTGAACGTAGCAAACGCGAATGTTGTTCCTTTGTTCCGCGGTAATGGCACGCAAGTCGACTTCTGGGAAGTTGACTGCCCCATGCGTAGAGCCGTAGGTAAGATAACGTGTCAGCGCCTGAGAGACTTCTTCTCCAATCATGCGCTGAGCTTCCTCGGTGGAGCCGCCGATGTGGGGCGTGAGGATCACGTTGGGAATGTCGCGAAGAGCGGTTGCCCACGGATTGATCTGATCGTCAAAGTGTGGACCGTTTGATGCTGGTTCGGCAGGGTATACGTCGAGCGCAGCACCAGCGAGATGCTTGGAGGTGAGAGCATCTATCAACGCTGGGATGTCCACCACACGACCGCGCGCGTTGTTGATGAGATAAGATCCCTCCTTCATCTGCTCCAGCTCCTGTTTCGAAATCATATTGATAGTCTCAGAGAGCTCGGGGACATGGAGGGTGACGAAATCAGCGTCGCCCAAAAGTGCCGCAAGGGATTCGACTTGACGAGCAGAGCCAAGAGGCATGATGTTGATCACGTCATAAAAAATGACGCGCATGCCGAGGGCTTCTGCGAGGACGGAGAGTTGCGAACCGATGTGTCCATATCCCACGATTCCGAGGGTCTTTCCGCGAACCTCCCAACACCCTCTGGACTGCTTGTTCCAGACGCCGGCGTGCAACTCATGAGAACGTTGAGGCCATTGTCGCGAGAGAGCGATGATCTCGGAGATAACGAGCTCTGCGACCGACCGAGAGTTGGAGAATGGAGAGTTGAATACAGGGATGCCGGCCTTGGCTGCGGTAACGAGGTCGACCTGGTTGGTCCCGATGCAGAAACAACCTATGACGAGCAACTAGGAGGGGTGAGAAAGAGGGCACGGTCGAAGGGGCGATGCATACCTTTGTCGCCGCCTTGATGATTTTCTCTGTGATCCGAGTCTTGCTACGGATGCCGATGGCGTGGTAGCTGGGGATAACTTCGAGGAGCTGGGCTTCTGAGAAGGCGGTGGAGTAGTGATCCACGCGGAAGCCCTGGGATCTGAAGTAACGAACGGCCTCTCCACTGATGTTTTCGAGGAGGAGGAGACGAAGGTCGTCGTTGTCAGAGGGGTGGAGGACCTTTGGCTGTCTGACGGCATTGAGGGCGGAGAGAGAGTCGCGGGAACGGAGGAAGGGGGGGTTGATCGACGGGGACACGGACGCGGCGACGACGCGGGGCGAGGAGGAGGGGATCGGGATCGGCTGAGGCACCATGTCAGATTGATGGGGGGAACGGAAACGGCTCGGTCGGCCTTTTATCACGTCGGACGAGTGTCCGATCCCCATCGATAACTGCCATGCGCATTTTCCTCCTCGACCACGGCGCCGGCAACGTCCAGAGCCTCGCAAACTCGCTCGCCAGGCTCGGCTACTCCGACTACAACTGGATCAGAAATGCCGACGACTTTGCTCAGTTGCACGCCATCTCTGACTCACCTGTAAGCGACGATCACGCCAGTTTCCCTCGCTCATCACGTCCCCAGGCTCTCATATTCCCCGGTCAGGGCGCCTTCCGCACTGCCATCCGATCCTTGCATGACCGCGGTCTCTTCGAACCCCTTCGAGAGTACGTCGCCTCCGGGCGGCCATACTTTGGCATATGCATCGGCATGCAGGTCCTCTTCGCGACCTCTGCCGAGTCCCCAGATACTCGGGGGCTCGGTACGATACCATCCCCGATAGTTCGTTTCGACGACACAGACAAGGCTGTCCCACACATGGGTTGGAACTCCGCGGATTGTCTCGACCCCTCGGATCCATCGGCCCTCGAGACCGTCCCGTCGACTTCACACTATTACTTCGTCCACTCTTACTGCGCCAAGTACGACCCCTCCACTCCCGCAGCCCACTGGGCGCATTCCACCACCCAGTACGGTCAGGAGGTCTTTATATCCACGGTGCGAAAGCACAACGTCTTCGCGACCCAATTCCACCCCGAAAAATCGGGTCCTGCAGGCCTGAAACTCTTAAGGGACTGGATAGAACGATCTCGAAGAGGATGCACCGTCTCGCCTTCGCCTCCCCTTCGCGCACCCTGCCCTCCAAGGCCAAAAGATGGCTTCACAAAGCGCATCATCGCATGCTTGGACGTCCGTGCGAACGACATCGGGGACCTCGTCGTCACCAAAGGCGATCAGTACGATGTTCGCGAGAAAGTTTCATCCCCGGGTGTGACCACAGTCAGGACAGCTGGTGCGGTACGCAACCTCGGCAAGCCTGTAGCACTTGCCGACAAGTACTATACGTCCGGCGCAGACGAACTCTGTTTCCTCAACATCACCTCATTCCGTCAGTCGCCTCTCCACGATCAACCCATGCTCGCCGTCGTTCGCGTCGCCGCAGAGAAAGTGTTCGTCCCTCTCACGATCGGAGGTGGCATCAAGGACAGCACCGATCCAGACGGCACCAAACGCCCCGCAGTCGAGGTGGCTGGTGCATACTTTCGCGCTGGTGCTGACAAAGTCAGCATAGGCTCTGAGGCCGTCTACGCGGTCGAGAAGCTTCGCGCGGCCAATGGCGTCGCTGATGGCACCAGCGCGATCGAGACCATATCCAAGGTGTACGGTAGCCAAGCTGTCGTCGTCTCGATCGATCCGAAACGGGTTTTCGTGGACCCCGCATCGTACGATGGGCCGTACAGGGAGGAGCTCGTCTACGGGCATGATGAGGACCCCGATGCACGTGGCAAGGCCTGGTGGTATCAGTGCACTGTCTCTGGAGGACGGAAAGCACGTCCGGTTTCGGCTGTAGAGTTGGCGAAGGGCGCGCAGAAGCTTGGGGCCGGAGAAGTCTTACTTAACAGTATCGACAGGGATGGAACGGGTCTTGGTTTTGACCACGACCTCATCCGGATGGTGAAAAGCGCTGTCTCTATTCCAGTGGTGGCCAGCAGCGGAGCAGGAAACAAAAAACACTTTGTAGACGTGTTCAAGGAGACCGATGTGGAGGCAGCCCTGGCTGCTGGAATATTCCACCGGGGAGAAGTAAGGATAGAGGACGTGAAAAGAACGTTGGAGGATGCAGGGTTCAATAGTAGAACCCCGTAGACGGTTTCTTTCAAAACGAGAGGGAGAGGTCGAGCAGCTCAGGGAATGCAGGTGCGTTACACTATTAGACTTCGCAACATGTAGACCTACATACAACCTCGAAGAAGTTGGGTATATGTAGACAATAGGAAACTACGTGGATACAAGGGAGCATGATGAGACACGGAAGGAAAGCACAAAATCGGATTCAGAAAAATTACCAGCTGTGGTGCAACAATGCCCGAAGAAACAGGTATTGGACAAACTCCGAAATAATAGGACAAAAGGAAACAAAAGGAACAGGAAAAATGTGCGCAAAGCCAAGGCGCGGTATATTCTGGGGCGAAAGCGCCTCATTTCGGCCCTCTGACAACGTCTTTAACCTTCTTCAACAAACTCGTCTTTCGGCCAAGGCCCGCACCAGACCCTGGTGAACCAGATGTGACTTCATAGTCTGCGTGCTTGTCTTCGCCTGATGGCGTGCGGACGGTCGCTTGCGCCTGAGGTGTCGCCGGAAGCTGTTTCTCCCTTCGCGGATCATCAATATACACATACGTTTCCGCGTTGTCCAACACGGGCGAGGTGTTTTCCTTCCGTCTGTCCGCAACGCCATTGCCAGCAAAGCGTCCGAGGAAGGAGTTCTGCGAACGATGAGTTAGCCGGGTAGCAGGCTGGTGTTGCTCTGCCGCGGGGGGCGAGGGTGGCTTTTCATCATCGTAGCCTAAAGGGACGTTGGGGGCATCTCGCATCTTCCGGATGCGTTGCATGAGAGACTTGGTACGTTTCGGCACTCCAGATGGGGAACCTGGGCCGCCTTCGACATCAGATTGATGCGCTTCTGGAACCATGATGGGTTGTGGAGGAGGCAGCACGCCGCGACGGACACGACGATTGTCTCTGTCGGACCGGTCCTTGTCCCGTCCCTGAGGCTGTCTCGAATCGTCGTCTAGATATTCTCTGTAGACCTCACGTAGATCGCGACCGTCCTTGGAGCGCCGGCCGACGGAGTGTTGCGGGGTGCCATTTCGAGAACCGTGACCCTCTCTACCGGCATAAATGGAGCTAGACGGGGTGTCGCCGTCACGTCGAGTAGTGCCTCCGCCTGCAAAGAATTCTTCATATGGTTCGGGCTCGTGGATCCCCCAGGCTTCTGCGATAGCATCCACCTTCTTCTTTGGGACGTCATACGTGGGAGAAAACGCCCCCTTGTAGACATCTAGCGACGGGTAGGGAGAGTCACCAGAGGGCAAGGCATCGCCTGGTGGCGAGCTCCAGGCAAGCATGGGCGCCCTGGCACGATGTCGGTTGCGCGATGGCGCACAGGCATCGAAGGGGCCATCGTGGTGGAACACTGGGGAAGATGAGGATGGAGAAATCAGCGGAGGAACATGGGAAGATAAGAAAGGACGGACTGGGGCCTACACCACTGAAGTCGAGTCTGTCTATGACGTCTGCATGCACGGAACCCTTCTTGCCACGAGGCTTGGACTTTGCCTTTTCCAAGGCATTGGCAGCGCGGAGGACGGAATCTTGGGACATGGAGCGGCGACCGTGTGTGCGAGGAGCGCTGGCGGGCAGATTGCTTTTTTGGACGGGATGAGGGACAGAGGGAGGAGAGAGACGGGGGACGTACGCAACGGCGGTCTGACTGCGACCGGCCCTTGTGCGAGGAGGATGGTCCGAGGCCCTGAGCTGGACGGTGTCCCTGACGGCCTCGACGATGTTGTCGCGGTGGAGGGGTTGTTTCATCTTGGGGTGTTTCGGGGGCGGTTCGGGGGGCAATCGGGGGACGGGCTTTGCCTGGTGGAGGGGATCCGAGAACGGGTCGGAATAGGATCTCTGGCGGGTTCTGTGCCGTGCGGCGGGCTGGGATTGCGATTGCGACGGCGGGGTCCTCGACGCCATCGTCATCAGGAGAGACGACCGTGCGCAGCGACTCCGCTATTTATACGGCCCCACCCGGACTCGGATGCCCCATTTTCGACCTCCTACCCTACATGGGCCGTGTCCGAGTCTGGTCCCGCGACGACGTCGCCGCCCGTGTCCTCGCCGGCGACGCCCTCGTCGTCTACAACGACCTCCTCCTCCGCATCCCACACGCCTGGCTCGCCGCACATCCCGGCGGCGCACTCGCAATCCTCCACTTCGTCGGCCGCGACGCCGCAGACGAAATAGACGCATACCACGCCGAGCACACCATCCGCACCATCAAAAGATATGCCATCGGCACAGTCGACGCCTCCCCCCACCTCTGGCAACCCCTCCTCCCCCCAATCATGTCCGGCTGGGTCCGCAAAATAGCTCCAGACGGCTCCCTCGTCTGGCACAACGAAGCGCGCCCCGTGCCCTCCCCCTCCGGCCTGTCTTCCGAGGTCCTTCTCGTCCCAAAAGACTGCTCCCTGCTCCAGCACGCGAGTGGGCCCACTCTCGACTCCCTTCTCCCGCCCCCCTCCAAGCTGTCGCTCCATGTGCAAGCCCGCCATTCCGCTGCCTACAAGGAGCTCCACAAGCGCATTATCGACGCCGGTCTCTACAAGACGCCTTATCTCACAGGGTACGGCCCAGAAGTCGCCCGATACCTCCTCTTGGCCGCTTCCTCCGCCTATGCCTACAAGCACGGCTGGCTCGTCACCAGCGCCGTCTTCCTTGGTTTGCTTTGGCACCAGCTCGTCTTTACCGTGCACGACCTAGGTCATATGGGTGTCACACACGTGTGGGCCGTAGATCGCCTCCTTGCCATCTTCATTGCAGATTTCATTGGCGGTCTTAGCGTAGGTTGGTGGGTCGACGTAAGTCCCCGATTTTCTTTCAGCGCGTCAGTTGACAGCTTCCTCATCTAGAATCACAACGTGCATCATCGTGAGTATTTCCTCGTTGTCGCGACCTTGGCTCAACTTTGGCTCGTTAGTTGTCACCAATCACCCTTCCCAGTGAGCCTTGGCCTTGGCTATTTTCGCACCCTCACTCATCCTCTCAGCGATCCCGACATCGAGCATCTACCATTCCTTGCCATCTCGACGGCATTCTTCAAGTCGCTGTGGTCTTCCTACCACAAGCGGTCCATGCTCTTTGACCGTTCCGCAGCATTCCTCGTCTCCTTGCAGCATAAGCTGTTCTACGTCATCCTTGCTTTTGGTCGATTCAACCTTTACGCCAACGCCTATAGCTTCTTGATCCGGAAAGCGTTCGATACTCGCAAGGCGAGGGGCGGAAGATGGGCATGGTGGTTGGAGGTCATTGGGGTCGTCTTCTTTTGGTGTTGGTTTGGTGCACTACTCAGAGGTTGCGGGTCGTGGATCAACGCGTTGATCTACCTCGCGGTTTCGCACGTAGTCACCAGTCCGCTCCATGTTCAGGTGAACAGGGCTGCTGGTACAATCCTCCACTACTCACTACGGGCTCTCCTTGCAGATCGTGCTTTCCCATTTCTCCATGTCCACGGAAGATCTCGGTCCAACGGAGTCTTTCCCTCATCGCCAGCTCAGGACGACCACTGACGTTATCTGTCCCTCGTATCTTTCCTTCGTCCATGGTGGCCTTCACCTCCAAGTCACTCACCATCTCTTCCCTCGTCTTCCGCGTCATAATCTGCGTGAAGCCAGCGTACTCGTGAAACAATACGCAAAGGAACAGGGGCTCGTCTACGCCGAGTTTGGTTTCATCAAGGGCAACGAAGAAGTGCTGAGTGTGCTCAAGGCGGTCGCAGATCAAGTCCGTCTCATTGGGGTGGTTGCCGATAGAGAGATTCAGGAAGCCATTACCAAGAAAGCGAACTGAGGGTCCACCCGATATCAAGTTTGGTTGCATATCTATACTGGACACTCCTGGATACACCCACAATAGATTATACCAGATCTGTTGGAGATCATATGATTAGAATAGGGCTTTTTCAGCTCAACTGTCGCTTTGGGCCTCGAAGATATGGTGCGCTCATAGTGAATGCGGAGAACATATAATGCAGTTTTGGGAGTATACTGAAGTGACCAACAAGTGTGACATGGAACCTTTACTTCTTCTTGTTTGCCTCCTCTTCCTCTTTCTAGAGGGTGAATACGATTCGAGTGCTGCCAAGCAACTGTTGGATTTTCGACGCACCTTTGCAGCTCGCATCTTGCGAACACCCTCATACCGGGCATTGGCACGAGCGACGCGCAGAGTTCTGTACGCTTCGAATGAACGTTCCCCGGCGGTGATTTTGCGGGGGAGTTCGTGAACGTATGGATCGGGAAGAGGAATAGCAGCACGGGTCGTCTCCGCCTTGACATCATCGCCCTGTCAATGCTCAGATACTTACCTTAATAACCCAACCTCAATACTCACCACAGTGTCACCCTTCTTAGGCTTGGATGCCTTCCGGGGAAAGACGATCAGCTTAGCCTTGTAGGCTTTGAGCCGCTCGACGTTGAGAGCCTTGCCTTCCTCGCTCATGTTTCTCCTCCGGTGGTCAACAACGATACCAATCCCACGTGCCTCACTGCGGTTGATGCCTGCCTCCTTGAGCTCAGCGAGGGTGAATCCGCGACCTTCACGGAGCTTCCGGTTGTAACGAACAGTCTGGCCACGAACCGCGGGGCGGAGGAGTGTGAGAGGGCGGACACCAAGCTTGGCAGCCTTGACTTTGCGGGCCGTGCGCCTACGAAGCTTGCGCCCGGGCTGATCGAACCAGGTACGCACGCGGCGCTGCCAATCCTTGCGAAAGTGGTTGGCGTGAAGAACTAAAAAAAGGCCAGGAGAGTCAGACCGACAATGTAGTACCATATCGACTACAAACCGTTGTTGTGTGCGAAACCCATCTCTTATCTGCGACAGAGGAAGCGTCAGCTACGAGCGAGAGGAAAGAACTCCGGACCACATCCAACTCTGCCGGGTCCATCCACCCATTGATTCCAACGCGATCTACAATTCCAATGCCCCGGCAGAGACTATACATCCAATACGCAAGAAACGGAGAAAGTAAACGCACCTTGATGCGGGTTTTCTTGAGGCTGTTGACGACGACGAGGTCAGGTTCCGTCCAGACACTGAACGGGATTTCCCGTAAATTTGGTGCGGCGACTTATTTTTGGACCGCGAGCTACATGCTATGCACGTAGCTAATCAGCCAACGAATGCTGTCCCGGCTCAATAAAAAGTTGTGTGTCGTATCAGCTGTAGGCGCTGCATTTGTCGGAAAGCAGGGACAGTGCCGATTGTTGATAACAGTGATCCTTGCCTCCGATATTTGTGTGGCTGCGCGATACCGAGCGTAAGCGCGCGAGCTGGATGTTTTCCCGGAAATGCCATCATCTATGTGAGTGGAGCTCTTTATCGCTCCGTTCATCTCTTTGCGGCAAGCAGACAGGCTGGGCAGTGTACTGCCCTGCCCACCGACTCGTCCCTTGACAAGGTACGTCCCGTCAACATGCTGACATAATCACACGGTTCCCGGGCATGCGCTTTCCCTCCGCCATTCAAAAATCATCCTATCCCATCAAACGCCCCCCAAGTTGCCAAGGGGGAGCTGCTCAGTTCTCGCAAAGTCGTTGTCCGTCCTTTGACTATGCGTTCTTCACTCTTGCCAACGCTGTTATACCTTGCATTATGTTTTCCCCTTGCGCTGTCGTTCAGTGTGACTGTCGGGTCACCACCGAATGAATGTGGCTCTCTTACTGTCAGTTGGACAGGTGAGTTAATCAAATAACTTTTCCCCAGTCTGTGTCAATTTGTGCAAACGCAGGGGGACAAGCTCCCTTTCAAATTACTCTAGTACCGGTATGTCGCCTGCCCTACGGAAGTTGGTGTTTTCTTACCCAACGTCGCAAGGCTTTCAACATTCCAAGGAACGTATCCGTGCCATCGTCTGCGTTCAATAACAATCAGGGTTCGTATCAAATATCACCCTTCCCGTTCACCAATGGAACCCAGTTCTTGGTGACCATGTCCGACGCGACTGGTTTTGGCAGTGGCGGAGCAACCGAATTACTTACTGTGGGAAACCCGATTGGAAGTCCCACATGTAACACGTCCAATCTCGCTCTTCCCTTTTCTTTCAGTCTCCCTTCTGCGCTGCAACAATGCAGGTATGCTCTATATATTGATTCTGCCTCTTCGAGAAAATTACATGGACCCTAGTCCTTACATCTTCAACGACTATGGCGGGGCTTCCCTGCCTGTCACGATTGCAGTATGTTCTGATCAATATTTGGCTTTTCTGTTTTTAACTCGATCTAGGGGTTTATTCCCGGTGGAGATGTGTTCCTCGTCCACCCTCCTGCGACAGGGACAAATTACTCTTGGGTCGCCGATGTCGCAGCTGGGACCACAGTTATTTTCACGATGACCGACGCCAAAGGGATTTCAGGCGGCTCCTCTGACACCGAGGTGGTCGCCCTTTCAAACGACGCCACGTGCCTCAACAAAAACTCACCTTCTTCCACCATTAGTTCTTCGCCGTCGGCAACATCCGTTTCCTCCTCGCCCACGCAAACGTCAACATCGTCTGGTGTCTCCCCCGGTACCATCGCCGGGGCAGCAATTGGTGCGGTCCTTGCCGTTGCAGCCACTCTCGTGCTAGCAGTATGTTGCTTAAAGCGTAAAGGCCACGGACGTTCACCGTACAGCTTTGCACCGACAATACGGAACTCGCGTCGTCCAAACTCCGTGGAACTTGATCCTGGCATGGATAACTTCCAACACCCCCCGATACATCCCTTCCCCTATGAGACGGATTCCGTCAGTCGTTTTGCACCTCCGGCACCCCCTAGTTCAGCATCATACCAGACACCATTGACAAGTCCCTCCGCTCATGTATCAGTGACTCCTTATACAGATCAACAACACTCACGATCAAACTCGAATACCGACAGCTTTGCGGCGTTCCCTGATGTTACCACTACAACCATGTCATCGAGTGGTCGCCGGAAAGCCGCAATGGCCGGGATCTCGAGTTATCAACCTGCC
This sequence comes from Strobilomyces dryophilus, assembly GCA_038089955.1. Taxonomy (NCBI): domain Eukaryota; kingdom Fungi; phylum Basidiomycota; class Agaricomycetes; order Boletales; family Boletaceae; genus Strobilomyces; species Strobilomyces dryophilus. The sequence goes on from JBBPLT010000093.1 coordinate 34,698, forward strand.
ACTCGCTTTATTCTCCATACAGACGCCGAAGATTATGTTCCCGCGAGTGAACCTGAGGTGGTTGAACTGCCCCCACAATACTCGGAGCGGCAAACACCTGCAGCAACTCGTGCAGTATCATCTGCATCTGGATTGTCTTCTTCTGATCTTGCCTACTTATCTGGGCAGTATGTCGATGAACCATCACAGTCCACTCCTCGTCGTCCACTACAGTGACGCCGCGAGTGTGACTGCATTGTAACTGTTCCCATCCAGTGCTGGGCTGAGGTGGAGCGGACTCCAGATCTTCGATTGGACCTTATTTTGTTGGGGAACCGGAGTTCCACTCGATCTCTGGGATATTCATGTCTTGCATTATTTAGAATTAGGCGTCCACTCATTTGTTTCGAATTTGCCAGGCATTTCTTTCAGGATTACTGCATGGCTGCCGAGTAATTTGTCTTTGCTTTCGGAATTTAACAAATACGGTGTTGTGTTCCAGCTCCAACTATATCTGTATCAACGTTGGCGCGGGAATACGATCAATACAATAGGTGATCGGCAAGTAATACAACACGGGGTACAAACAGGTTCGATGATGAAGGAGCTTGATTGGAAAGTCCAGGTAACAGAAATCCTTGCCTCCGGGTTGGCATCATCGACGGGCGTCATGAATTTGGTACCATGTCACCCTCCTCGAGATTCTGTTTGGAAAATGCGTCGATCATCGCATCTTGATCTTTACGTCGTTTGTGTCTCCTGCGTTTGTCGTCCTTGATGATGCGTTCAATGCGCCTCCGCATTTTGGCGTGGTTCCGTGGATCAATGAGTGCGAGCCTGCACCTGTAGCACGCCAACTCGATGCTCGCAAGCAGACGAAGCGTGTCAGAGTTATTCAAGGCCTACCGAGTGTCGCTCAGACGCATGCGGCGAGCACGTGAACAGGAAAACACACGTTCAATGACCATGAGACGACACGGGTGCCTTCCACGCATCCGATGACGACGAAATTGCCACGTTTCTCGGCTTGCAAGTCCGATAACTGATTTCATCCCGGTCAATGAAATGACATAAATAGGAAAGCGTGTAGATCACTTGCCTCGCCGAACGACGCCATCACTTTTCCAGACGACAAGGAACGGACGACTGAACGGACGGGGATATCAACGTGAGACTCGAGCACAGGAACATGGTTCGTACCGACGCGTGACGACTGCCCCGCGATCTCCTGAGAGACAAGCGCACGTCCGAGGTACATCCAAGAGTCCCTTTCTGGTCTCCGTATGTGTACTTTGACTTGAAGGTCCCGGAATTCGCGGGGGGTTGTCGGTATCGTCGCCGCTAACAGTGGGATGGAGAGACGAGGGCAAGTAAAATCAACGGATCAGTCGGACGAATAGTAGATTGTATGACAGTGGCGTACGAGGCAGAGGGGGTACATAGCTCGCCGTATTACCATCCGGCATTCCTTCAGGGAAGGAGGAGCTGGTTGCGACAATAGGATCTTCTTCCATAGCATCCATCTGAAGAAAGGGAATGATAAGCGGTATAGAGTGTGTCATGTTGCCAAATATACCTCGAACTTGTAATCTACGGGGCTCAGGTATCTTGAGTGGCTTGAATGGAGGGTACGGTGAGTTATTGAGGGAGTTGATGCATTGTGTTGCATCGGTCACGTGACACATATCAACTCCTTGTACATACTATCATTACCTCCCCAAATGCATACAGGTTCATGATCCTAACACATCACACCTAGTGCTGGTTTGGTGGTATCGCTGGCACTGAATAACATGACCTTCGAACGAAGGGAGCATTCCGATGGGGCAAGTCTACCTCTACCTTTCCAAGCGCGCTATTTAAAGATCGGAGGTGGCTGGCACGACCATGATTTAATCCGTTAGATGGTAGCCAACATGCACTGGGCCATGGACTAGAATTATATCAAATCACTCGCCGAGCCTGTCGCCCCTTGAGAATAGCACCCACCTCACGAGTAAGTCTGCGCATAGCTACTGTTTTTCGTCCTTTGACGTGTATAGCTCCCTATGATACAGGCCCATTCGTCCTAGCTCTAGAGATTACGCGTCAGCTTCCCACAAAAGGGACATCACGCATGAAATAATATACTCGTGAAGCATTCAGAACAACCCTTCTAGCCTGCACCGCCAACCAGCATGCCCACCTCGGCTCAGGCATGCTCAGTCGAAGAAGAAATGATGAAGAGTTGGCCTTATATCCTCGGAACTTATGTCCACTGCAGTCCGGAGATTTTGCACTGGTGGGATCTGTTACTGATGCCAAAGCCACCGGCTATGGGGCGCAACGAAGGGGTTTTTAGCGTTGGAACACAATGGGAACAGGCATGAGCACTAACGGTGCTGCTGGTATACCGGTAAACAGAGAGATTTTCTACTTCTTGATGAACCTTGCTCATGAGAGCCATACAGGAACTGTTCTGAAGAAACCGCCCAGGACTATGGACCCTGAAACCAGCCGAAGCGACTGGATCAAGGACGCACCGCGTTTCGTTCTATGTGACATCCATGGGGATATCGTACAAATGTATTATGTATGTATCCGAAGAAAACGTGAAAAATGGATGGTTCTCTAAACGACAAGTCGATGGCAGGGGTAAATAAGTGATCATTCAAGTTCTCCATTGCGTTTTGTACCACAAAGACTCAGGACTTGCTCGGTTTCTTGCAAGACAGCTCTAACTATCACCATAAATCAAAGATATTTGCGTCAACGCGAGCATCGGATTGAGGTGTCATAGTTCTCACCCTTTGCACGATACTGTCCATGCTTCTGTTCGAGTTCCTCATATCCTTGGCGGAGTTTTTCCTCCTGATCTCGGATGACTTCATCCTCACGCTGAAGTTTCTCTGCGTCTAAGCGGAGTCTTGATAGGGTCTGGGTTACGTTTCGGCGGAGGGCCTTCAAGCCGGCAAGTTCCTCGTGGTATTTCTCACAGATCAGACCCCACTCCTCGTCTACGCATCGCGTCAAGCCGAGTGAGAGCGTAATCAAGGGAATGACTTACTAGCATGCTCCACCTGGGCAGCAGCAGCATGATACTTCGTCATCTGGTGGGCCCAATCTCGGTCCATTGCCCATGAGACAGTTTTCGTCGAGTAAGCCATGCTCATCCGAAGGTCAGAGTTGCTACGCTTAAGGCTACTTCGTCTACGAGGTATATCCAGCCGAAGCGTGTCGTCCGTGGTTGGTTCATCTTCCGACGGTGGTGAGGGAGTGCTTTCCTCCGCGGACGAGTCTCTCTGCCGAGATTTGTTGGCTTCAGGACGTGTCACAGGATGCGTCACATCCACCGGACTATCACATATCTCCATAAAAGCCGCAGAAGTGGATCCATGATACGGGACTGGTAATGGGTCCGGGGATGAAATGGAAAGACCACTCAGGGATTCTACCTCAGAACGCCATCCGACGAGAGAACGATTGCTATGTTCCATGATAAGCTCGTGCGGATCTTCGGCAATGGTAGGAATGGAACGTCTGGTCTCCTGAAGTTTCTCCTCCGTAAAGTGATTTGCATCGACGAACAAGCTTTGCTTATATTTTGAAGCGCGAAGCTGGGCATGTTCCTGGACGACATCAGTGACTTGAGAGGTGATATTCTCCCGGAAATGATTCAATTCATGTAGGGATGCGCGTTCTTCGGCACGGATTTCCTGGTCTTTGATATGCTGGACAGAAGTCTCGTCGGAGACAGCAGATCTGGGTAGTGATGGGGGGGCAGGACCGGTGCCTCTCATGTCACTCGTCGACATATTAGGACGCCTGGAGGGTGTAGAGCCGCGTGGCGGCAGTTTTTCGGAGAGCGACGAACGCCGGGTATGGACGGTTTGCTGAGAAGAACGTCGGCTTGATATGGTGTGGTTGTGAGGCACCAAGTTCGCGCAGCGATCGCAGCAGAATGAACCACGTTGTCTGAGAGTATCGGGGGAGAGCATTTTCTTCAACGCGTCGGGGCCTTCCTGGAGTCGGATCCATTTCTCGATCTCTTTGACGCGAAAGTCAGGTGGGGCATGGATGGTAAGAAAGTGAAAGTGAGTCCCGGGGTTGCTTGCAGAGTAGGCTTTTGCGAGGCGATGACACTTCCTAATCATGCGGTCTTTGAGACGGCGGATGTCGAGGATGCGCTCCCAAGTAGCACCTTGTTGCTTTTCGAGTTCGACTAACTCTGCCTTCAGCAGGAGAGCGTATATGTGGGCTGTCCGAGGGGGAAGTAGAACCTTTGAAGGAAAAAGTGGTGGATGGAAGACAGCGGTGGGAAACTGGTGCTAACCTTGAGCTCGTTGGGGGTATCCGTGCACTGAAGAAAACGACAGCCAGACTTCCTGGTGAGGTCATCATAAGGCTCGAGCTGGCCTCTGACCGGGCTGGGCTGCAGGTAGTCCAGAGGAGGTAGAGTAGCAGAACTCGAGGATGGACCCGGATGCATCAAGGCGTTGGATGGACCTGGAGGAACGATTATTCAAACGACATGTAAGGCAGGCGTGTTTGGGTGCCGGCTTTGTACGCGGAAGAGTCGTGAGAATTGTTATTTCGCCTCATGCCTCCGTCGTTGACGTCGAAATACGACCACTTTCTTGTCAAGAATGTCGCGACAATATCATCTCTTGAATCCTCCCTCAGGTCTTTAACGTGGTTCTTACCCGGACGATTCAAGGATGCCGACCTCGTGTCGGAAGCTTGTCAGTGGTACATCACTCCCATTTCGTCGTCGTAGCCAAACATTCCCTCTCGCAGTGTCCGCCTTGTTGAATATCATAAGCTTGTATCACGACACCCTACTCGCAAGAATTGTGAAGAATGATCCGCACTGGCGACCCATCCTCCCGACTTCTCTCCACACCAAATACACTCGTGCGTGGTCCGACAAGGACGCCGTCTACAAATGGGCCGCTCGAGCGCTCGAGCTCGTCCGATTCGCCCAGCTTCTTGTCGAGATGGTTATGAGGCGCAAGTTATCCACCCGAACTAGATGGCGTGGCATCGTCATGATGGAAACCATAAAGTAAACCGTCCATTCGTCGTATTGTTCTCAGGTTTTTACACTTACTTTGTTAGGGCGGTCCTTCGCTTCATTCTTCTACGGATCACCCGCAGACCATTATTATCTCCCCCTATTCCTGAACGCGACATCGACCCTGCTTCCCTACCACCGTCTTCTGTTCACTCCTCGCCTACTCTCGCTCCTACTACTCCTTCCTTATCCCCACCTCCTACTCCAGACCATCTCAAGAACAACCGTGTCCCTCTTCAGCCTTCGGCTCTCATGATAACTCCTCCCCCGCCCGGACGTGCCGACATGTCTGTGGAAGACTATCTTCTACCGAAGGCGCTGACAACAACTTCCGTCAGGCCTTCCTTGCAACTCATGAGACCTCTTGCGTCCTTCCAAGACTGGATTTCAGAGGTTCTTTACATCCTCCGCCCCCTCGTTTATGGTGCGTCATCTCGTCATGTTTAGAAGCGTCTCACCCGGACAATGCTTCAGTGGCTATGCTGACCAAAGAGAAGCACAAAGATCGTGCCCTCATGAGCGCATTCGCTCTCGAGCTCTTATCTCGCAACTTGCGCCGTATCCCATCCCCGTCTTCAGCCGTGGAACGAGATGAATATGCTCGAAGAGACCGGGACTTGGTTTGGTATCTCCTTCGCGGATCCGTGTGGGATTCATATACGCGGTAGGTTTGTTCCTCCGAAATCTATGGAACTTGACCGATTCCGTTTGTCTCTAGACCGAAGATGGAATCGATCGCAGAAAATATTGCTACAATGCCTGTAGTTGGGCCCTTGAGTATGATTATCAGGGATTGGATACCCTTGATTGATGAATACTATTACTGTGAGTATTTATCTCATGTAATCTTTAATTTCTTGATCACGAGGTGTTCAGATACGGCACTCTGAAACTCGACGTGTGAAACATGCATGTACACTCGGAGATTGGAATACTCCTCAGACTCCCAAGCTGCATACTAGTGCGCGCAGTTTGGTACAGATTAATGATAGGCTGAATGGGCGGCCTGGCAATGTAATGTCAGAGCCTGGATGCCTTGTACCTGAGACTATGGATTAACATTAGCAAGTGCATGCAATGTCATGTCCACTCATTGGAGGATAGTGCACAAGTGAGAAGGATGGCATTGCAGCGTAAATTGTGTTTTTACGAGGGTGATCCTGCATCTTTGCCATGGGTGCAATAGGGCTGCCTTGACCGGTGTGTCACGACTGACAGAAGGGTGTAGACTGCTGCTCTTAGATCGAGCTTGGCTTATTATTGAGATTCACCACCAGCCAGCGCTGAAATGGATGTGGCTGCGACGGGTACATTCTTGGTCGATGGGTTTGCAACACAGTGATCATGATATGGCTCGATGATTGCATTCATCTTTACTTATGGTCTTCGAGAGCAAATGGATAGCTAGTGACTAGCAGGACGCACCCCTGATTCTGGATAGAAATTTCTGCAAAGCATTCAACTGGTTCGAGAATGGGAACGGTAATCTGAACGAGTAAATGGGCGGTCCATGATGAAAGCATCGCGGGTGTGGCTGTGCACGAATGCAGCGAAGTTTTCGCATGTTTACCAATCATCTCTCTTGAAATCGACGTTCAACAAAGGACCAGCGATGTCTGCCAACGGCATGGACTTTGACGTGTCTCCAAGCAGGAAATCGTCGGTTTCTCAGTCACTCTCGAATGTGTCAGTGTTTACTCACTCGCTGTCTGCATTAGGTCCCGCAACCATTCTACTGACACCCACCGCACCAGGCGTTCTCACCTGTCGCATTCACAAGACCGCCGGGATCGACGAAGGGAAAGAGATAGGGACGGTGAAGACAAACGCAGGCGCAGTCGTGAAAGAGACCACCGAGACAGGGATAGAAGAAGCAGGTCCCGCGAGAGATCTCACCGGGACAGAGACCGAGAGAGGGACAGAGACCGTCGTCACCGCGGTACTGACCGCCGGGGGGGAGGGGAAAGCCGCCATAGAGACCGCGACGAGAAAGAGAGACGCCGAAAGAGAGACGACGGTGACGAGTTCCCCGAGCTGAGGGACCAGGAAGAGCGGTCCAAACGAAAGCGACACGACGAAATCGACGGCTCGTATCCTCTTACCGGCCAACCCAAGGATAGTCCTCGAAGCAGGACTTCTGACCGCAGAGATCGCTCACGTGATCGCAGGTACGACGACAGGAGGACACGGGATGCTCGTGACGAGTTAGATGATATGCCACGGTCCAGAAAAGACGGAGAACTTCGTGATGCAAGGATCCTTCCTATTGACGACACCCCGCTCGTCGATGAGTTTGATAAACACTCCTTGAGACGAAGCCCACCTGTCAGGTAGGTATTTTGTTTTTCCTGTACATGTCACTTTATTCCTTCTTCCAGACGCAGTTCCCCGAAATATGACCCCCCTGTTGAAGACTTCAACCCTGATGAGCCTAAGGAAGACGATTCTGAAGCTCGGTCTGTCTTTGTTTCTCAGCTTGCCGCTCGTCTCACGGCGCGTGACCTTGGGTACTTCTTCGAAGACAAGCTGGGTGAAGGCACAGTGATGGATGCACGCATTGTCACAGATAGAATCTCTCGCCGATCTAAAGGGTAGGTATTTTTGCTTGCCTACTGAGACAGTCCGCTCAGTTTTCCTTAGCATCGGTTATGTGGAATTCCGTTCCATAGATCTAGTCGAGAAGGCCCTCGGCTTAAGTGGCACAATTGTCATGGGTTTGCCTATCGTCGTCCAGTTGACTGAATCTGAAAGGAATAGGCTTCACCCAGGAGATGGGTCAGACGCTTCGTTCTGTTGTTTTATTTAGCTGATTTGGTTTATAACATTCTAGGAATCTCAATCTACCTCCCGGTGTCAACGCTTCCCATGGGGCAATGCAGTGGGTCACTTTACTTGGTCAAACATATATAAGTGTGGCTAATACGCTTTACCTTCGTAGATTATATGTTGGTTCCTTGCATTTCAACCTCACGGAATCCGATATCAAACAGGTCTTTGAGCCTTTTGGTGAACTGGAATTTGTTGATCTGCACAGGGATCCGATGACTGGCAGAAGCAAGGGTTATGCATTTGTGCAGTAAGGCCTCTGGCTAGACATCAGTCAAGACTTATGCCCACCGTGTGCTGCTAGGTACAAAAGAGCGGATGATGCCAAGATGGCCTTGGAGCAAATGGAAGGATTTGAGCTTGCGGGGAGGACGGTATGTATTTGTTTGAAGATTCCCCTTCGGCGTCGCTCATAACATGTGCAGCTGCGAGTAAATACTGTACACGAGAAGGGCACAGTGAAATACACCCAGCAAGATTCTTTGGACGAATCTGGCGGTGAGGACACAGTCAAACCAACGTGTAATGATGTTGTATTAAGATCACATTTCAAGGCGGTAATTTGAACGCAGCATCACGTCAGGCACTAATGCAGAAACTTGCCAGAATCGAGCCGACACCCAAGCCGACGCCTGTGTATGCCCAGTTCTTTGTTATATCAACATATATTGACCGGACTCCTGAAATTGTAGTACCAAGCCAAACATTCCTCAGGCCATGCAATCTCGTTCTGTTTTACTGAAGAACATGTTCAACCCGGAGGAGTCGGTACTTTTCCTCACTCTGATATCACAACTCGGCTAATATCGTTGCAGGGAGACGGAACGTGATTGGGATAAGGACCTTGCTGATGATGTCAGAGGTGAATGCGAGGATAAGTATGGCAAAGTGGATGCCATCAAGGTCGAGAAAGACAGTCAGGTTGGCGTCCTTGCCCCTCACGACCAGAACCCCAAGCTGACCTCGGAAGCAGGGCGAAATATACCTAAAATTCGAAACCATTGAATCTGCGAAAAAAGCCATCCAAGGATTGAACGGACGGTGGTTTGGAGGCCGACAAGTCTCCGCCACTTTCATATCTGACGCTATCATGATGGCTCATCAGTAAATTCATGTGTTACTAACCTAATGTTTGGAACGTTGCAGAATTCGCGAGTTTGGACATCGTTTCTATTAATTCTTGAGCTGCAGGCTTTATCCAGATACATCTTCAAAAAGTCTTGCCTGTACATACGTTGTACGGGATCGTGCACAGGCAGGTTTACAACCGATTTCTTGCTCCTGCTGTACTATGAGTTTCTTTTCTTAATCAAAATGTCCTCGTAGATTGTCTCGTTTCAAAAGCAGATCGATTCTTGAAGTAAGGGCACTGGAGAATTCAATGCTTGGCTAGTATGACGTCTGATTGGTGAGAAACGACGTATAGTTTTGGATCATTCGGTCAGATTATCTGAGGTATCTGCCTGTAGATTATTTGTTTAGCCCCTCGTGGGGTTTTTGGGTGGCTCTTGGACCTTCGCAGGCCGTGGTATAGTCGGCTTGCACTCAGGTGGAGCATTGCCAGCTGCGCGGTGAATCTGGAGTACCACACGTCAGACATGTCATCAGTGAAATGGATAGACCGGAAATGCTGCAGTTCAGATTCAGTCTATTACTGGATCCGCGCTATGCCTTCTAACGAAAAGATCAATAGTCTGGGACGGCGTGTTGTTTTATTTTCTCACCCGTGCCGCTCTAACCTTAGCCTATAGCGCACGCTGTGAAGGAATCCGGACTCACCTTCCTCAGCGGACCAGTTCCTGTGGACGAGGAAGGGAATCGTGTCACGCCAGGAGCTCATACTGTGAGGTTACTTGCCTGGTAAATGATTGATCACTTAGGTGTTTGAACGGAAACAATGCTTGAGAAATCTCGCCAACGTACTTAAAGCTGCCAACTTCTCCTGGGACAAGGTCGTTAGAGTTAACATATACTTGAAAGACATGACATCCAGGTATGCTTGTCGAGTTTGCATACAATGGCATGTGCAGCTTGTTCCAGAACCTCGTCCTGCTCGCACATGCATTGAAGCAGGTCGACTCCCGGATAACTTCGATGTTGAAACAGAAGCTATTGCCGTACATATTATATCATCCATGCACTTGATTGAACTGTACCATCAAGCAAATGCTACGACGTTTACAATGACCATCAAACCACCAGCGGTGGCAAACACTACACATCAAGCGTTCCGAACACCTCCGCCAGATCTCTGGTCGTATCGGTCACCAACTCTCGGCCGACCACAAGAGCACTACGATGACGATCAGCGAGAATCAACATCAGAAGGAATTGCCACTAACCCTGTAAAACTATAAGCATATCATCGACGCGATTAATCAATTGACGAGGGTAAATGCAGTCCTCCAGAAGAAAAATGTAACGCACCATCCATAGCTAGTATCTGATGGGGTGCTTTCTCATACAATTTATGAGTGACAGGGACTCCCACTTTCTTCGACTTCTCTGCATACGCCAGCCCTTCATCCCTGAGAATGTCGAGCACCATGATAGTAATCCACGTGGACGGCATCCTTGAAAGCAATTCGTCAGGGGCAAGAATTGGGGAACAATCCCATTTTGTCCTATCAGCTTCATCTGGCAAATAAAAGTTCCGGAACCACATCATGCGACCAACATTGAGCCAAACAGTGTTTGCGCACTCTTTCCAGGAAGGATAAACGTCGCCAGTAGGTCGAGCAGTGTTATCCGTGACCGGCGCAATCATCTGCACGTGGGTGGGGCGGATGGGAGGGTTGAGCTCAGCATAGATACGACTGCTGCAAGGTTACCGCCACTGTGCGTTTGTTCAGCGTGGACCAGTAAATAAAATACCACCCTACGCCGAAGAGCCGCCGAGCGCAATGAAAGCGGGATTAATGCCAAGAAAAGAAGGACCCTTCTCACGAACCCATTGAAGTGTTTCCAGAGCGTCTTCAACTGCCGCGGGATATGGATGCTCTGGAGCAAGACGATAGTTGACGGTGGGGACTACACACTTAGCCCCTGTCCAAAGTGTCCTCAACGCACTTGAGTAAACGAATACGTGATTACCTGTGCAAACTCGGGAACAAAATGCGTTATCTATTTCCCAGCGTCCAGCCACCTGTCTGTCAAGTAACTACCAAGTCGCCGTGGATTAGTTGCAAGAAGCGCTAACCCCCGTGATACCAGCAGTACACTGGCCATTCATCAGGCGGCGGAAGTCCCTTTGGAGTGAAGACCCGCACTCTGGTCTTACTGAGATCATAATCTTTAACGCCTCCGACCTCCAGTATGGATGCGGCCCCTGGCACGGTGTCTTGGTTACGAATATTTGGACCCTATGGTAGGGTGTGGGGAGAGGGGAGATGTGCGATGTACTTGTTGTGGAAATCCGCATACTCTGAATCAAGACGCGGGAGAATCTCTGGATCGATGGGTTGTCCGGCCATTGTCGATGTGCAGTTGTTGTCCGAGTTTGTGTACGGGAGTCGTGCTAATAGAGCTCAGATAATGATTCCGTGCGTGACCTGTATTTAACGACACCCGGTCCATGTGAATGCCGGAAGACAACGCTGGAACGTACTACAAAGGGTCTGGCAAACTATGGAAAGCATCAAGCAAACACATACCCCATGGCAGTTCTTTATGCCAAACAAAGATGCGCTAGTGCATGAATTCGTTGGAAAAAAACTCGACGAACTGCGTACCCCAGCATTGGTTGTGGATCGCGCTGCCTTCAGAGATAATTGTTCAAAGATGCATCAAAACGCAAAAGATTGGGGAGCGAGTTTCAGGGCTCATCTCAAGACACACAAGGTAAACACGTCCTGCATAAAAGTCCGTTGGTTCTGAGTGTGATGCGATGTAGACCGTGGAGGGAACAAGACTGCAGCTTGTTTCCGATGTTGGAAAGACAAACGCAGTCATTGTCTCGACCTTGATGGAAGCCTGGGAGGTTGTGAGGGGAGGGTTGGTTGCCGATGGAACCATCAAAGATGTTGGCATTGTGTTTCACCGTGTCGTCACAATTTTGCTTTTCTGATGTTTCATTAGCTGCTCTATGGTCTTCCAGTAGGCTTGAACAAGCTTGACGACTTATCCATGCTCCATGAGGAGACGAGCAGGCACGGAGGAATGGTTCGTATTTTCGTGGATCACCTGGAACAGATCAAGTTTCTCGAAGAGTTTGAGAAACAGCGAGCGAGGCCAAAGAGGTGGTCTGCATTCATCAAGATGGACGGGGGTCAAAAGTATGCTCGTTTCAACGTTGATGGCGACGAACGAGTTCCAACTCAAGCACTTGAAGACGTGCAGGTACTTCGCCTAGACCTGAACTATTCAGACCGTTTATCAAGAAGGTCCTCGTGTCTCCTGCCGTTTCTGTCTACGGGTTTTACAGTCACGCAGGAGATTCATATGGATCCACGTCTCTTGAGCAGGCGGAATCATACTTGACAGGAGAAGTGCGCCTCGTCAATGATGCTGCAGCAATGGCCTTGGAAATTCTGGCGGGCTTACCTAGAGAGGTCTCTCACCATCAGCCATTTGTACTGTCGGTGGGATCGACGCCTACTGCACACAGCGCTTCGGCGAGAGCCAAGGTGACTTCCCAGTTGCATGGGGTTCTCGAGTTGCACGCAGGTAGGTTGGTCTGGAAGGGTGAGTCAGACGCCAAAACTAAAACTATGCACTTGACACTAGGTAATTACTCTATGCTGGACCTCCAGCAGCTTCACACGAATCTTATCGACCGCCCGAGAATCTCTCAACGGGTGCTTGCGACGGTCGTCTCATACTACCCGGGTAGGGGTAAGGATGGCTTGGACGAGGCCATGTGCGACGCAGGGGCAATCGCCATGAGCAAGGACATCGGTCAAATACCCGGTTTCGGTGAAGTTGTTGGCAAGTCATGGAGACTTGGCAGGGTCTCACAAGAGCATGGAACGTTGGAACAGATGCCAGGAGACTCGTCCTCTGACCCGACACTGAGAATAGGAGAAATCATCCAAATTGTTGGACAGCACGCCTGTTTGATCGCAGCTGGACACCCTTGGTACTATGTCGTAGATTCGGACGGTGACGATGGCGGAGACAAAGTGCTCGATGTTTGGGTTCCTTGGAAGGGCTGGTGAACGTGCTTACTGTAATAGTGTAAGTAATAATGTTAGCGTGGGAACACCTGCACGGCTGCCTCGAGGCTCCTCCCCACTCGACGACATTCATCTGCATTGCGTCATGGAATTGGACGAGTACGACGTGGACGCCACAGAACTTCTAGAAACTTACGGTCCGTTCTTCGCGCCGTGTTGCCTAGCCTACTCACCAGTCCCTAGATTTCCTGATGAAATACATTATCATTGGTTGGTCGCGTATGGCACGCTTCCCCAACCACAACCAGCTGAATCACTTCCGTGCTACTCCTTCTAGGTGAAGCGGGGACGGGCAAATCTTGCCTCCTTCACCATTTTACGCACAATGCTTGTTTGTATCATCGCTTCCTCTTTGTTACCCGTGTCTGATTCTTCCCGCAGTCAAGGATCATTCACAGCACACTATCGGAGTAGAGTTTTCTAGTCGGACAGTCAAGTTAGGCGAGAAGAGAATCAAACTCCAGGTTAGGGTTCAAGCTTCATCCATGAAACTCGACGCTGAGGCACTGAGCTGTTCAGCTATGGGATACAGCTGGACAGGAGCGCTTCCGGTTCGCGAGCTTGTGCTATTCAAACCTTATGATCATTAACCGTTACAACTCTAGATCAGTTACGCGTAGCTACTACCGTGGTGCCGCAGGCGTGATCCTTGTTTATGATATCACCAAGTCGGTTATTGTTAATGACTCCGCATACACATCTTCACTGATTTTACTTGTAGCCGCGCCACGTTCCTCAATTTGTCGAAGTGGCTCGCCGATGCGAGGACTTTGGCCAGCCCACATCTCGTCGCAGTTTTGGTTGGAAATAAATCGGACCGGGAGGAGGACCGAGAGGTAGAATGGTCGGAAGCGAGTAGATGGGCAGCTGAGAATGGTAACATATTCCTTTCCTCCCAAGAGCCTTTCTCTATTCACTTATTGTTGCAGGCGTTCATTTTCTTGAAGCATCCTCCTTGACTGGGGATAACGTAGAAGCACCATTCTTGCTTGCTGCACGATCCATTCTTCTATCGATTGAGTCGGGTGTTCTCGATCCCGAAAAGTCGGGAAGTGGTGTCAGCTACGGAGATCGGGCGCTTCGGAGAGTTACAAGCTCCAGTCATCTCAGCTTTGGGAGCCTCAGTGGAGCCCGGAGAAGGCGATCGGATAAAATTCGACTGAGGAACTGGATCCCATCGGGCAAATGTTGCTAGCGGCAGCATCTCTACGTTTGTCGCCGGTGTTGCAGTATGTTACTTCACGTGTAATGGTTCTGCTTTGCATTCCTCCCATACCCTTTCCGCATATACCGGTCTCATGAACGTTAATCACCTTTTCTCTTGACTCGCATTTTTTATTTGTACACGTTCTCTTTTGAGTTTTTACTAATACTCTCGATACAGACGCTTTGGGTGTTTCGGTGCGGATATCATTGTGTGCATCCACGACACGTTGACACTGTGTAGTCATTTGATCCACATCGATACGAGACCAAAGCTAAGTTGAACCCACGAGCGCGCGAGTTCATCCGCATGGTCATTATTGATTACTATCAATTGATGCTGTCCGGCCTGTCATATCTTATTTGCCTGTCCAGCGGAAACTATCAAATTACGTTGAATGCACTGCTAACTCGGGATGTCAGCTCGAGATGGGCTGGGTAGTCTGGTATCTCCGAGTCGGATAAAAAGGGCTCTTTAACAAGGCAAGGCTGTCCTCCGTGAGAGGCCCTGGTAAGTCCTCCAAGCTATGTCGACGTCGCTACTTCATAACCTTCTTGGATCACCTTTGTGACGAGCACCTGTCCCGGGCCCACATCAACAATGGCGAGCATACTATCCATTCTATCTTCTATATCCGTAGTGCCTAGCGTGTCACAACCAATCATAACAAGTATACCGCCCGCTTCGCCTGCTCCGAGTAACGACACTATCAGTACTCCAATATTGTGAGTGGTCGTTGCATTCGACGCATTCTCAATTCAGTGCAGACTTGTTCACGACTCGCGTAGTTCCTCGGCAATAATAACGTATGTCAGCGGGACGGATTCTCTGGATTCTACACTATCACCCACTAGTACCAACGCTCCAACATATTTTTCCTCGTTCACTTCGCAGAACTCTCCGTATCCCGTGGTTTCTGCATCTCCCACACACGCGAGCACGACTCAAGAAACTCTATTCTCCGTTCCAGTCATTGTCTTGACAAGTGCAAACGGAAATGTCTCAGCACTTCTGCCTACAAGTCCTGGACCTGTGTTGGCGACGTACACGCCAACAGGAACAAGCTCCAGTAGGGGCCAATCGCAAGTATCAATCATTGTGTCAATCCGTACTCATTTAACGCAGCCTCCAGCAAGTTCTTCCGTAATCGTGGTGCCGTGATTGGGACTTTCGTAGCCGTTGCAATCTTCTCCACAGCCATACTTATGTGCCTGTGCGTTGCGTGGAGACGTCGGCTTCAATGGAGAAATCGTACGAGAATGTGCGCGAACGACACGTCGTCTCGAGATGATACTGTTCGGGAATTCGGAGGAAGGCCCCATGCTCAACCAGCGAAGGACGTGCTTGGCGGCAGCACCGTCGCCACCATTTCTACACACGGCAATAAAGTGTTGAGAAGTGAGCTTAGTGCAAGTGGAATGTTAATAGCAAACGACTTCTTGCCTGTCACAGGAAATAAATCAAGCATGATAGGACGGCAATACGGAAGCTCTTTCCGCGCAGTGGATCGCACCTCGAAAATTTTGAACGGAACGGGTGTCGCAGCAAACTCGCGAAGTGGCTCGCCGGTCCCATCTCTGACTCCATCCACTCCATCCATATACCCACCCAGTCTGCCTTCGGTGGAGACAGAGTTTAATTACCCAAGCCCTATGATGTACTCTACCTCACTCGCGGTGCCATCTACTGAAGTTCCGCCGCGTCCGCCGCGTCGAAGGCCCCCCCCCCCCTCTAGGAATCTCACTGGCACAGCGCCATTTAGCCCAATAACTCCAGACTATGTTGCTACCATCATACATTCGAATTCGTCTGGCACGTATACCGCACGCAATTCCTACCCATCCTTCTCGGATCACACAGAACGCGTGCTCAAACGTTCAATACCATGATCGTCCTCCAAACAATGTACGGGGAACTTCTTTTCAGGTCCTTAGTTGTGTGCGTGATTTAGCGATTAGGAAGCGTAAGTAGCTATTGATGAACTAACTGTAGATGTGTTTCGATCTCCATCGCATCACGGTGGCGAGATTGGTATAGGTACATCATGGACCTGTTGTAGCCTGACAACCGAAGCTCGAGTACATCATTCGTCCGTTCGAACACGGACTCACTGGCACCACGGCTACGGGCGAGCGTTCGTGCAGAATCGGACCCGCACGTCTACTCGACTGCGAGCGCTCACCGGCATCGCTGCGTCTGCTCGCGCATCACTCTCTCGCCGCCTTCACGTCAATTTGAGCCTGAGTTTTTGTCCGCCAGCGCGCCATGCCCACTCGAACGCAAGCACTCCCTCGTCTCCCTCGTTTCATCTATAGGTACATCGATGTATTATGCATATAGTCTATACTTGTCTCCTCGTACGACGCGCGTATGTAAGCGCGATGGCTTTCCTAGGTCCCGTAACTAGTACATACACCGTCCGCGAACTTGCCTAACAGCTAAGCGCGACGGTGTGGTCGTTTACAGTACACTACTTAGAGATGCCATTCTCCAGAAGGTAGAGGTTCCAAACACGAATGGCAAAATTCCTCACACCCAAAGAACCTTGCTGTCCGAGAGTTGGAAGTAGGGTTTAAAACGTGCTGCATTTAAAAAAAAAAAAAAAAAGCAAAGTCAACAACTGGCTTCTGCATGTCGAAAATTACCGCTGCAGTCATATCCCTGTTAATCCTGAAAAGTGCGGTCGCTATCCGCAGGTATATTGGCCTGAGACAGTTGGTTGCCGTTCCAACTCCCTTCTTGTGGATAAGCCGTGCGAGAGAGGTCGACAAGCCCGGATGAATATTCCACCCAGGACGTTTTATTGCCATACACTGTGTCCTAGAATACCATGAGTCGCGAAGATATGTGGATCGGAACGAAACAAAGCAGGTGCTTCGACAGTGAGGGCAACGAGCACATTACTTATATGACGACTAGCGATCGAAAGTAGCATAGGGACCAGTGGCAGGGATAAATCCGGACAAATACGGACAAGCGATGAGCACTGAGCAGTAAAGGTATACCATAATTATAACCGTCGTCCATAGGAAGTTCAACATGTGTCCATGAGGATGACATACGCGTTGCGGGAAGATTTGACAAGTATCCCAGGATAGTGTCCCGAATAGTAATAGTGCAGCTTTGAGACTAAGAATGCATGGAAACGTGCATTGAGCATTGATTATGCTGAATGTTGACTTTGATCATCAGCGATATTGCGAACCTGCAAACCAAATTAAGTACGCTAGGTCAGAGTATCGATGGTCAGTTACCATCAGCACGTAATGGGTGTAGTCTTCTTCTCGGAGACTACCATCAAGGGAGTTTTGCCTTCTCGAACTGGCTCTTGACCCCTCAGGGGCTCCGTCAAATGAATTTACATTTGGGACCAAACCATCGCCGGGACGTTGGGGAGAGTAGTCCAGTGGAGGTTGCGGAACGAGAACAGGAGCGTCTTGGTCTGGCGTATTCTGTAGATAGCTCACCAGGAGGGGTTCGAAACTGCCAGCGCTGTATGTGGGAGTATGACCGTATGAGCTTTTACGATCACGAGACGAGCCAAGATCGTCTATGCATCGTTCAGCCCGATGGGAAGGACTTGTCGTACGTGCCGGTACATATCCATCCGGATGGCGAGGTTCCGCTGGAATCCCTGGGTGTGAACTAAGGCTATCCTTTATAGTGCCATCCAGTGTGGCTGAGAGCCGAGTGGAAGTTGGTAAGGAGCCCGAACCCCCAAAACTCAGGAGAGTACTTCGCTGGGCCATGCGGAGACGTGAATTTGGTGATATCGGGCTATCATCTTCGTCGTCATCTTCATCCAGAGGCGTCCGATGCAATCCCGCAGCGGTGACAGCAGCCTCGGCAGCAGTATCTTGTTCGATTCGCCTCATACGCTGGCGGTGGCGTATAGCAAACAATATCCACATCATGATGGAGGCGCTTGCAAGACCAACGACCACAAAAACGCCAACGACAGCCCCTGTGTTATTTAAAAATCTGCGGGACGTAGCTCAGTGCTCATCGCAGGGAGAGTAATATAAAGCTTACGATGAACTCCCAGTGGTTTTGTTGTTCGGAGGCGCGAGTGTCGGATTAATAATGGCTTGAGTTATCGTGGTGGCTGTACCCCCGCTCCCTGTTGTAGTGATCACTCTGGTAACCACAGGAGGTATGCTCGTTACCACTTGTCCCTGGTTATTTGTACTTGTAATAAAAATGGTGGTACTCTCTAATAGGGTCGTACTGTCAACTGTTGAGCCATCCTTGAACTAGACATCTGAAGGAAACTCGTACATTGGCGTCTCGACTCTCCCCAGAGAATTCTGAGGTGATGTGCTGGGGGCTGAAGGCGAGGACGTTGAAGTCAATGGTGTATTGGAGATGGAAGCCGAAATTGGAGTTGCAGAAGTGATCGTAATCACGGCAGTGCCTGGAGGCAACGATGCCGGCGATGAGGTTCGAGTGGCATTCGCGGTAGTGGTCGTTGAAGGCGTTGTTGAGGGGACGGATGTTCCTGTTGTTGATGTCGTTGAACGATTGTCACTGCTCGTGTTGCCAATGGTCGCGGATGGAGAAGAGGTCAATGATAGGGCACCGGCAGAAGTGAGAGGAACAGTAGATGACGGTGCAGGCGAACTGGCCGACGGCGATACTAAGGTAGCAGCCACGGTTGCCGTCGACATCGTGATTTGGAGAACACTGCGAAGGATTCACGCAGAGGGACCTCTGAATGCAGACGCACGAAATCGATTGTTGCGATTGGTTAGAAAGTGTGGGCGATCAGTCGATTTAGACCTAGTAGGCGATTTGGCCACCGAAGCAAGTAAAATGCACTGCAGAGGAGGTGGAAGTCAGAGGTACAATTGGTGGCGATGGTGCGTTGGAAGACACGATACAACAGAGGTAGGGGGTTCAATAACCGGCGCTAAGGACATAGAGTCGCGGTGTGAGCGCTTGTGCGACGGTTGTAACAGCAAGAAAGTAGGACGGAAGAGAAAACCGGTTGGCACGAAACAAGAAAACAGCTTCAAGTTGGCGGACAACTAGTGGAGGAAAGAGTTTCCCTAGCGCGTGACGCTATACATGGAAAAGTCAGATTGCTGGAACGCCAATGAACGAGAGACATTGGACCGAGTCGGGACGGAGCTAAGCGAGCCTTGCCAACAACCGTGGTGAAGACAAAGGAAGAGGTAAACTCACTAGTCGTTGGAATGGGGGCTAGACCTTCATTTATTCTATCCCTTGAACAACGGGCGCAAATGGCCGTGAAGGAAAGAAGTAAGTTTTACCCTTAATAGTCGGTGAGTGTCGCCGAGCAAGAGGGAGCGGCCTTTGATGGCCTGCCATCCGAGTGAAAGTGAGGCGTCCGTGCCTCGCCGTCGATGGGCCGTCGATGGGGTCATTGTGGACGTGATCCAGACCTGCAGGCAGTGTATATTGAAAAGTCCATGGCCTATTCGTCGACGCTGCGGAGCGACGGCGGTCCTGCTGGGCGTGCGCGTGATGGAGCAGTGAAAGTCCCCTCTGACCAAATACTACCGCCCACTGCTGTCTTGGCTCAGCTCCTTACTGGACCACATCGAGATGGACATCGTCGATCCAGAACTTGCTCAGCCAAAACGACGACCCGAACAAGCACCACCCCCGCTTGAACACATTCTCCAATTCTCTCAACACGAGACCTACACTGCTCTGGGAGGTGAGGAACCCCCAGAGTTTGCCCCATACGATGCCTCGTACTTCATTTCGGGATCTGGGGACGTCATTTCTCATGACCCTCACTTGAACGAGGATGGTCCGTTACGACAATTCACTTCCTTCACGTTCTGACGTCGCCGCCAAAGGTGAAGCACTCTATCGGTTTTTACTTTCTCAGGCAGTCACTCCACCTCAAATGTTTCTACACTGTCGTGGGACGCACGATGAAACACGCACCCGCTTGGTCCCAGGCAGCTCGCGTCAAAGGGACGGCTCAGACTTGACATCTGAGCAATACACCGAAAGAGTCATCGATTTTGATTTCAAGATAGACGTTGGCCAGCACATTTTTGGCGGGCCTACGCATTGGTCAGTAGGAGATTCTGCTCCCGCATACCGTGGTCGTATGTTCCACGAAGTCGGTATCGGCGGCGAGAAACGCAGGGCTACTAGAGCGGAGCTGAACGCTACGAAAGCATGGGATAAGGAGCGCAATTCTAGAGGCTTCCCTCCATGGATCGGTAGCGATTATGCCTGGAGGGACGATCAACCGCACGTCATGCGCAACGACAGCGTATTGGGATCATCATGGACGCTTCGCCAGTGGGCGGACGAGTACTGCGCAAGCAAGAAGTACTTGAAGGAGTTCCAATACCGTAAAGTCCGTCTAAATGCATTACCTTGATTTTTTTTTTCATTGTTTGATGTTTCGTAGGTCGTTTACGGTTGGAATTTCGATGCCTTGAAAGCCGCGACCCGTTCCATCATAATCTCCACTCACTACAGAGGGGATCTCGAAGTTTCATTTGAAACCGTCAACTCCCTAATCTCTGTTCGATCCCACAATTGTCTGTCGCGCGCTCTCTCGAACGGATGGATGAAATTTCTGCTGATTATCACCCTCATATACCCCTTCCTGTGGCTGTTTCGACACTTTCACCACCGGGGTGGCGGAATCTGGCGAGTGTGTGGTGGTGCATATTCTCTCAAGCGTATGGAGCAGGTCGCGCCCTCCCTATCTCACCCTGACGATCGCAAAACTTGTGGTAGCCAGTCCCATGACACGCAATTAGCGGGTAATACTCGTGGGCAAGTATTGGGATCTAGTGGTGGTCCCTCTCATTTGCCGGGAACCCGAGTAGTCGGTCTACGAGAAGGGCTCTGGTTCAGACAGTGGGAAGGAACCATAAGAAGCGCTGTGGTCAACCGGTTATGGGAACCTGAGCCTCTTAAATCAAGCAACAGTAGTCCAGCGTCAGCACTAATCCTGGATGGTTATTGATCTGCAATCCTCTGAACGTGCGACCTATGCTAGATATTTGTCCTCAATCGTGCTTGATCGTGAAAAAATCCGGATTCTGTGAATTTGATTGGATGTACTACAGTTCCAAAGTGTTATCAAATAAAGAGTGCATCCCGATGAGAAGATGACCCTATTAATATCATAGCCCTCAACGGGTCGCTGTCATGGCGAACTTGCATTTGTGTGTTTAAACACATTGACGTCCGTCCAGACGCTCGAAAAACCGATGTTAAGCCCTAAGTTACTGGAGAATTCAGACTCCGAATAGTCGTCTGTCTCGAGGAAGGCCAGTGCAGTCTCCAAAAACCATGCATGTTTCTTGACGAAATGTACAACAATCGTTCCGCCGACACGTTTATTTTCGTATCGCTTCAGGCGGCCTTCTCTATATCGCCACGCATTGTTTCTTTCGAGCGCCATTCCTATTTTTGAAAAATGAGAAAGGATTAACGGGCGGTGGTCCAAGCGGTTGAACATACCTTCACGCAATCTCGACATGTCGCTGCCCTCTACCAGCGCCTCCACACTTTCGCTCAGCGTCATTTCCAGGGTCGGTTGTTGGTAGCGCACTCCAAAAGTCGATACACTTGAGTGAGCCCATGAGGTTGGGGTAGGAGTATAGGGAACATTGGGCGAACTGGAATTATCAATCGACTTGTTCTTTGATCCCTTCTCGATATAGGTGAGGATAGACTGCTTGACTCGCGTGACATGGGAGGGGAACAAAAACCCATGCGAGTATCTTGGAGAGTGCATGAGTAGAAGAGATGGTGAGCAACGAGACTACTTACACGGTGCCGGCGCGTGGATGGTCATATATCCAGCATCGTTCGCCCACCCACCGAATTTGAGCGGCCTGCGGATGCAGTTCCATCCACTTCGCAGTTTGCTTGTCCTCAGCCCCTTTGGTCAACCCCTTGACGGCTGTGTCTTTTGAAACCCAAGTGACAAGACTCCAGCTCAAGCCATATAGCTCGCCGCCCATGAATAGGTCCTTGACGAGATAGCCCCAGTAAACAAGCGGATCCTGGGCAACACTGACTTGTTTGGGAATCATGTCGATTCCTGATTGCAGAGGAGGCTGGGGATCAAGGACCTCGGGCCTGACGAAGGTGGTGTTTTCGGAGACACCGTATGGGCTATACCCTTTGGCGTGCAACTCTAACCTCATCCGGGACTCCATTTCCGCTAGCATTACGAAGGCATCATCATCTACTTTGGCGACGAAATCTGGTCGTACCCAAGACCTGGGCTGGCCTGATGCATAGTCCTCCCAGGCGAGAGGCGAGTCATGAGGAGCTGGATGGGGCGCTGGCGATGATTGTGTTGAATAGGAAAAGTGTGGTACTGGAATCAAGGTATCGACGAGGACAGGCGGCACCCACGCGTTTTCAGCGGCCCAGCTGAAATAAGCATGAGTCTTTCCAGAATTCATGTTTTCGGGACAGGGCAAAATGATAATGTCATTATACACTAGGGGGGTGGTTCAACGTCAGACAGAGTGCACAGTTGGATGTGATGACTCACTCTCAATTTCAGCTTGTATACGCCTTTCCCAACCTTTCCGAGGTTGGCCAAGAACAAAACGCACTATTGTTCGTGATGTCCCGACTCCATCGTCACCTGCGCCTGCGCCATTCCGACTACGAGGGTGGGAAGCCCATGTGGTTCTTATCAGCATCCTACGTTCCAATGCGGAGTCCATGGAGAAAACACCAAGCAATATTCCCGCTGGTGGAATAGAATTCAAGTCATCCGGTGGAAACGTCGGCAGAGAAAATTCCGGGAGAACGTTCACATACGGATAGGGAAGACGGGTACGATATTTCGGAGGGGAATACGTCGATGGTGGAATGGCACAGTATGCTTGCCATGGCAGTGGTTCCTTGTCAGGGTTCAGAATGTACATGAGTAGCAATGTGATCGAGATTGCAAAGACTGTGAAGAGGAGAAGCGCGAAAATCTCGTCGAGAGTGAGCCTGAGGGTGAACGACAGAGAGAGATGGAAGACCCACGATGGTTATGGGTTGTTGGGGAAACAGTGGATGTCGGACGATCCTCCTTGTGCCCTTCTTCAATGTTCGCCATATCCTTTCCTCCCGTTTCTGTCTCCCGCGTAGCTGTAGGCGAGGATTCCACCACCTCCGACTCCCGTCTCGGATATTGGTATACACCCCGGAGCTTCCAAGCAACGGTGATGTTGGCTCATCATCTGTCGGATACGGAGACTCAGCCGGAGTCCGAGATGGCATTGAGTATGAAGAAGCTGGGTATGAAGCGTCCACACGTTTGTTTGGGGTATCCTTGTATGCTTCCTGTGGGTCTGAAAATTCGTACTGTTCGCCAGACTGCCATGGTGCTGAAGACCAATCGAGAATGTGCCGAGACTCTACCATGCCGCTGGAGCACCTCGCGGAACAGCACACGTCCTGCGAACCAACCGCTTGATGACGGAAGAAACGTGACACTGAAATGTACGTTGGCTGAGTACTGAGTAAGTAACTACATAGTAACCACATAGTATCACATATTCTTTCCCCGTAAGTGACATCATACTCCTTTTGACAAGCTCCTCGAGACGACCTTTTTCTCAGTCAGACAAGTGTCACCAGAGCTTAAGGGGAGAAAAAAAAAGGCAGGTCACGTGACCTGGTTACTAGAAAGTTCTGGGACAGGGGTCCGATGTATTGATCTTCCTTCCATCATCATAGCCAGCTGGAATGGCCTCTCTCAGGTAGGAAAGTGCGCGAACAGTGCTCCGTTTATTACTGAACCCATGTAGACACGAGTTCTACGAGACGGATGAGAAACTCACCATCTCGATATTCGACCGAGGGGCAGATCCTGAAGCAGTCTCTGTGCGGTTTGAACCGCGCGAGGTGAGATCCATAGGTATCCCAGTACTACATATATTCTGCTGAGATGCGACAGCTTGTGTACCGCAATGGCGACAGGGTTTTATCGCTTCAACCTCTCAAGGGTCAGATCGATCCCGCCAAGAGCAACTATACGGTGGGCAAGGTGAAAGTGGAGATTAGACTCGTCAAGATGGTCCCAGGACGTTGGGGAAGTCTGGTTGGCGATGCTCCCGATCGTACGTGGGTTCGACTCTTGCTATGCATCACTGCTGTAGTCTTGGTTAGCGCTTGCAAGTTCCGCTGCCCCGCCGACATCAGAAAATCCGATCTCACACAAGAGGAAAAACTGGGAAGGTATCACTACAAATATTCTCTCCGGCGAGAAGGAGAGAACCATGGAAGAGGATCCCAATGTCGGTGGCGACAGTTCCGTAAACGCCTTTTTCCAGAAGATCTTTGCAGACGCCGACGATGACACAAAACGTGCGATGATGAAAAGTTTTCAGGAGAGTGGCGGAACGACCCTGAGCACAAACTGGGAGGAGGTTCAGAAAAGCCAGGTTGAAGTAAAGCCTCCGGAGGGGAGTGAATGGCGGAAGTGGGGTTAATCTTGTACATCCTCCATAATGCCATATAAAGAGGCTGCTTGTCCACGCTGTTCTTCCTCATGTCGCTCACTCTCATCGTTGCCGCAACAAAGCAAAATGGTATCGGGCGGAACGGTACGATGCCCTGGCACATCCCCAGAGACTTGGCATACTTTAGCCGGGTCACTACAAATTCCCCCGCTGCACAGATGAACGCGGTACTCATGGGCAGGAAAACTTGGGAGAGCATCCCATCCAAGTTCAGACCTCTGAGAAAGCGAATCAATCTCGTGCTTAGCCGTAAGCATGACTATGACCTGTGCGTACACTCTACATTCGTCGATCCATATGCCAAGGCAGCACCAGGTCGGAAACAATCACGACCCCGTCAGCTGATCCAGCACAACTATGTCCCGATCTGAAGACTGCAGTGGAGACCTTCGGGCTCCATAAGAATGTCCACCGCCTGTTTGTCATCGGCGGAACTTCGCTATATCAAGAAGCGCTAGCATCAAAAGACCAGCAAGCAAACTGTGCATCGCTGCAGGCAGAACGCATCCTCATAACACGCATCTATAGTCCAGAATTCGATTGTGACGTGTTCTTCCCGGACGTTCTGGGTGGAATTGAATGGAGAAGGGCATCGCAGGAAGAATTCAGCGGGTGGGTGGGTTTTGAGGTTCCAGCAGGGATTCAAACAGAAAACGGCGTCGAATTCGAATTTCAGATGTGGATCAAGCTGTAACGACATTTAGGGCAAGCGGGTGATGTTCGGTATATCGTATCTAATTGACTGTTGTTGTATCCTTTGGGAAGATCCACGCACTGATGCCCAGTGAGGCATGCTGCTGCAATCCAGCTCGAGAACATACCATACAGATCACCCTTGCCGCTTCCGGGAAGTGAGCGCAAGGACGTGGCAACGACGCACTCCACATACCTGTTTATGCTTGGGGTCTTTCGAACAGATGACATACACCCTTCCCTTGCGTATGACGATGCTGCAACCGTCGCACATGACCTTGACGGAAGACCTGACCTTCATTCCCCTCGCCAATACTCGGACTGGTGGAGCATCAGGGGCGATTAGAGGATGGGGAATGGTCGCAGCGCGAACCCGCGTGAGAAGTGGCCGACTCGAGGTGAGCAAAGCCCGCAACATGCTTTACGGCGACTGCGTCGGACGAGGGCGAAGAAGTAAAATGATCACGTGCGTCCCGGGAGGTTCACTGCGTCTGGATCCGAACGTCTTTGCAGATCGTGATGCAACATGTGCATCAGAGCTCTTCCGTCCATTCCACAACAGCTGCCTCCATCTTGTTTGTTGCTATTCTTATTGCATTTGTAGCAGAAACGCAGACTGCTCAGGTCAGGCATGAATCCATCGTCTCGCAGTAACCTGACGTTTGCGTAGTATCTACAAACCACGTTGGGATACGAGCAACCATATTTTTTATTGCAAGTGCGAGCACACTGCACATGTACCTACTGACATCGGACTTTAGCTACATTGTCCATTCTTCCTTCTCCCTGTGTCTCCCGATTCATTTAATCTACATACTACTCAAGACGAAGCATGACCTTCGGCCATTACTAGCTGGCCTCAAACTTGCACTAGTAGAACAGATGACTGGATGGAATTCCGGTCGCTTCCAGATCGGAAGTTTCTCCATGGCCAGAATGGTTATTCCCGTCATCTCACTCACCGCGTTTTACAATCTACCTGCCCTGCTGTGGTTTGTTGCAATTGCCCTGGCATCGTATGATGCTTTACTTCTCGCTTTCCTGGTCGTTGACACTTTTGCAGCGTCACGGACGTAACAGCAATCTGGAATGCGAATGCGTTTTTTGCTTACGTCTTCAGCATCAAGCTACTCGGAGTGAAGTGGGGGACCCTGCGTTTGTTTGCAGTAATCCTCGCCGTTTTGGGTGTTCTTACTGTGGTCTACGGTGGAACCACCACTTTATCACCACGCATACAGCTAGTCGAAGCGAAGCCGTCCGGTACCCCTGCCCCTCTCGTCGGGGACTTACTAACTCTGGCAGCATCCATCGTGTACGCTCTCTATCAAGTTCTCTACAAGAGATACCTTGCGTTACCGTCCGACCCGGAGTCGACCGCTGAGTCTTACCAGTCACTCCCTGATAGTGCAAACAACACTCTAGATGAAGAGACCACCATCCCTCATACGGACGACGTCATATACCCGCCTCCGTTTGGCCTACATCCCAACCTGATCACGTCAACGATCGGTCTCTGTACCCTACTCGTATTTTGGATCCCGATACCTTTTCTACACTACGCCCAAATCGAGACTTTCCGGCTGCCGCCAGATGGGAGTACACTGTTGGCGATCGCGGGCACAGCAGCGTCAGGCGTGATTTTCAACGCAGGGCTCATGGTATGGTGCAGTCTCGTCTATATCTGGTGCAACATCTCAAAGGACCGACAGATACTACTGGGAATTTGGGGTCCCATCGTGACCTCAGTTGGGAGCCTGCTTACCATAGTCCTCACACTCATATCTGACCTGTGTTTCGGCACGGTCGCATTAACGTTTGCCGGGCTACTTGGGGCCGGCATGATTGTCTCTGCGTTTGTAATTTTGGTGTACGATATGGTGGTCTAGATCGTTCTCAAAACACGCAGTGAATGGTTGCTATGCGTTATTGATACTTCCAAGCATTGTCCAACGATAGCAATATCATTATATCACAACCAGAAGAAAATATGCGGATGAGTTATATAATTAACAACCCCATGTAAAATCGACAGAATGGTGAATTCGGGGTACCAGAAGAAGACTGGAGTAAACGATCGGAACGGAGGCGGGAAGGTTGAGGCTCCGCAGTGGATGAATACGTGAAAGTAGCGAGAAAAATGAACGTAGATGAGATTGCGTGTAGGTTACAGACTTGCCCCTTCAACGAAACGAGCGTGCCTAAACTAGGAATGGGATGGACAGGGGAGTATCAGTTACGAGAGCAGGTAGGATAACGGACACGGAGGCTGGGAGAGGCACATGAGGTGGGGACAGGCGAGTGAAAGAGGAAGGAGGTCATGGGTACCCAATTGTCTCATTCTAGTCGTGCACGTAGAAGAGAGTCAGCGTAAATAAAATACGAATCCGTCACCAACGGATGGGTCATCATAGCTGAGGCCAACAACCTCAGGCCGAACTGGGGTGCAGAGGATCATCATGGGGTTGTCGCCATTAGACTATCAAGGTATTCAGATGACTAGCTCATTCGCCGTTGACGTTCCTTACCTCTTGCGTTTGGCTTTGGTCATCTCTTTCCGTAGTGCTGGACCGTCGAGAGGCTTCAGCAGCTCAAATGCACAAAGTAAATCCTCGGATACACTAAAACGAGGAACGTCAAACGACAGCCAGTCCGGAAGAGAAAGGGCCACACCTCATGCAAGCCCCATAGTTATCAAACTCTGACGTTAACGAGTGAGCAGAGCCGGTGACCTAAAGAGAAAGCAACAACAAACCTCCACAGTAATTCGGCGCACTAAACACAGTGACCAATGTTCGATCGTTCCAGAACTCATAGCCGTCCTCTACTACCATGTGTGCCCGACAGATCAAATCCATGTCGTATCGCACTAGGAAGTCGTTGATTACCGCCTTCCCAAAGCAATAGCTAACACCACGTTCATTATCCTCCCAATCTAGTGCGGTATCTGATGGATCCGACCATAATAGATCGTTGAGTAGACCATAGTCAGGGACATCCGTGGGTCGCTGTATACGCTTGATATCGTCCATCGAATGCAGCGAAGGAGAGAGGCCTCCATGGACGCAGAATATTTTCGAAGCGACAACGGCTGCGATAGGCAAACAGTTGAAGACATCTATGAACGTTTTCCACGTCTTGATGTTACATCTTCGCTTGCATTCGTCATAAAAGCCATACACTATGTGACCAGTGAGCGGTGTGAGCGAAAGAGTGGTGCAGACCAAAGACTCACCTCGTGTCACGTTCGCGCATTCATGATTACCCCGCAAGAGAAAGAAGTTCTCTGGATACTTGATCTTGTAACACAGCAAGAGGAGAATGGTTTCTAGACTTTGTTTGCCACGATCCACGTAGTCGCCCAGGAAGAGATAGTTTGCGGAGGGAGGGAACCCGCACATTTCAAACAGTCGGATGAGGTCAGAATATTGTCCATGCACGTCACCAACGATCTTTACGGGCGGCGATAGTTCGATAAGGGTGGGTTGGCTCAGAAAAACTTCCCTCGCCGCCTGACATATGGCAGCAATCTCGGCGTTTTTCAAACAGAGAGACTTGCTGACTTTGCCGGTATAACCAACGTCGAGGAGACGCTGTATCATATCGTCAATGTCGAATTGCTTGAGCTTTTCTTTTCCACCGTTTCCGGCGGGACTGACAGAATCGCCCAAGGGGAAGCTGCTTGCTGTAGACCCAGGAGTGAATGAGGGCGGCATCGTCGATGACGAAAGTATGGTTTGGGTGATTGGAATGTCGAGAGGAGTGGGTGATGGCTTTGTGGAGGATGCGGAAGTAGAGGGTAGGAGTGTAGGGGAGAGCAGAGAAGACGAAGCGAGGTCGTTGGAGGGTGGCAAGAGCGGGGCGGATGAGCCTGGAGGTTGGGAACCGCTTGCACCAGTCGGGGGGGTGGTACTACGTTCAGGGTGGTCTGCGGAAGCAGCAGCGCTGCGAACCGCATCGTATTCGTGGGCGGCACTCTGTGCGGGAGTTGGGTGGAAAGATGTGCGGGGGAGGGTGCCGCGGGGGGCCGAGTCGGCGGCGTCTTCGAACGGACCGTCTTGGAGTGGATCCTGGTCTTTCTCCCTGGCAGACTTCTTGGACTTTTTGGACTGTTGTTGGCCCATTTGTGGGGCCTGGGAGGAGGATGGCGGTGTCTGGGAAGACTGGGGCCGCGACCTGGACAGCTTGGAGAGGACAGAGAGGAGGATGGGCGCCAGGTTGGGGAAGACGGGGCTGTCGATCACCCTTGGGCGGTGCGAGTCGGGTGGTGCAGCCTTGTCTACCCTTGTTTGTTCGCCTGCTTACAGCCGACCACGCGCCTCGTGTGTAAAAAAATAGAATCGTGCATTCTGTCGCACTAAAATCTAGACTAGACACATGCACCCCGCTCAGAACTTGCCAAATGCCTTTGTCGCCTTGTTCTTCGCCACCCGGAGCACGTTGAATCGCACCGTCTTCGAGAGAGGTCGGCATTGTCCTGACCCGCTTCAGCCAACGTCGTGGCACCCCCAGTTTCCACTCACCGACGGTCACCGTGTCGCCAATCTCCACTCGGAATGCCGGCGACACATGTGCCGCGAGGTTCTTGTGTCTTTTCTCGTAACGGTCTGTGAGGCATGTGTCAGATCTTCAGACCAATTCGGCCTTGTTCACGACGCACTGTACTTGGGGATGTAGTGCAGGTAATCCCGACGGATAATGATCGTTCGTGTCATTTTCGTCGAGACCACCCTGCCTGTCAGAATCCGGCCACGGATCGAGACGTTGCCGGTGAACGGACATTTCTTGTCTATGTGCGCAACCTGTAGGCGTGCGCATGGAGGATCGAGAGCGAACGTACCGATGTAGGTGCCATGAATGGCTTCTGATGGGGTTTTGAATCCAAGACCAACATCCTTGTACCACCGCTTGTCTTTGGTCGAAACCTTTTTGCCGCCTTCGAGCAGCCGATGGATGATGAGTAGTGCCCTTGAGTGAACAAGCCGACGGTCGCGTACCACGGATTTTGGCGTTCTGGAAGAGATGCTGCTTTTGGAAAGCTTTCTCGATCTGCAGAGCATTACCAACGGCTCAGACCAAGAGCAACTCGACGCGCACCTGCTCGGCCATCGGTACGACTTGTGCTCGAGGACGGTGGGCTGTTGTTGCGAGCCACAGGACAGGAGCTGTACAGTTCCCGGCATTTGCCGAGACCTTGCCGAGCAGGCCGAGTCGTGGGTACGGCGTGGATTGTCAGAGCTCCTGGGAATAGCCTGCAGCTGTTCGGCCCAGCTTCAAACGCGGATGCGGTAAGCGATGCGTGTGTGCCTTGTTACCACACGCTTGATGCAGAGACAACAAACACTCCGTACGTAGCTCAACAAGATCATTGTTCCCCTCTGACCGTAGCGATCAGGAAAGTTCTTCGAGATGCCGAAAAATGACAAGCACGCACCGACCCAACAGTCCAGTCTAGCTGAATTGTGGGGCGCCGGGAAGAAGAAACGAAAGGTGGATCAACCCTCGGAGGGCGGAGATGAGAAGAGGGTAGCAAGTGGCGAGAGACACGACACGGCAGTTCCGAGTTCACCTGGTCGGTCAACCCACTTCGTCCTCACCCCTTCTTAACGTTTACAAATCTCCAGTTAGCGGGACACTCTCACCGAAGCGTACGACCTCCTACCATTTGTCTCGAGCCACGTGTCCCTAATTCGAATACCTCACAGGTCGCGCCAAGAAAAGACGCGTCACCGATTCAGACGAAGATGAGATTGCTGCAAAACCACTCAGGGAGAACAAGCCGCCCTCTTCACGGCAACCTCTGTCACGAACGACGGCCACATCGAGCGCTGAGCCTACGCATCACCAAAACCCCCCAGTCGTCGCGCGGAAGGCTAAAGCAAGGTCTTCTGCTCCTGAGGATGAGCTCTCCTCCAGTGAAGCGGAGGGCGAGGAGGCTGCAGAGGACGCATCACACTCTGAAGGAGAGGCAACTTCACAGTATGTTTTCGTACTATTCACTGGAAGACTGACTTATTATGCCTCGCAAGGGCGGAAGAAGTGCTCTCTCGAACAAGCGAGGTGGACATCGAAGGTGGTTGGAAACTAGGAGCACAGTGCGTTGCTTTTGCGGGAAAAACATGATGGTATTACTTTAACGTGCTCTCCAGAGTGCCGTACGCAGCCCTCACCAAGACTTTTGCGCTTATCGAGGCGACCACCAAGCGCCTAGAGAAAACATCGTTACTCACAAGTTTTTTTCTCCTTCTAATGCGACGCACTGCTAAAGGAGATAGTCAATCGCTCCTCCAGGCCGTTTACCTATGTATAAACAAGGTACGAACTGACCAAGGAATCTCACCGTGCAATTGTTTCACTCGCTGTGAAGTTAAGTCCAGATTATGTTGGCTTGGAGTTGGGAATAGGAGAAAGCCTCCTAATTAAGGCGATCAGCGAGTCTACGGGTCGAGGGCTGGCCGTAGTCAAGGCCGATCTCAAGAAAGAGGGTGACCTTGGCTTGGTTGCATCAGCAAGTGTGCAATATTTTCATTTGACTGGTTCATGATAAGTACGCGCCGTAGAACTCCAAAGCCAACCAGAAGACGTTATTCAAACCCAAGCCCCTGACAGTTCCTCTTGTTTTTGCCAGCTTGAAAGAAATCGCGCTCTCCTCTGGGCATTCGGTGCGCCACGACGTGACAGGGCGGAATGGTCACTCACACATTGCCTTCTGGCTAGTCCCAAACAAAGAAAGTATCTATCATTACCAAACTGCTTGCAGTCTGTCAAGACGGCGAAGCCAAGTATATCATCCGCAGCTTGGAAGGCAAGCTTCGAATAGGGAACGCTGAGCGTACCGTGCTTGTTGCATTGGCCCATGCGGCTGTCCTAGCAGAGAATGAGGAATGTGAGGCATTTTTATTGTTTCCGTGTGAGCTTACCATTCATTTACTGTAGCTGGGAAAAAGTTGAACAAAGAGAAGCTTACAAGCCGTCTAGAAGAGGCGGCGAATATTATGAAGTCTGTGTTCAGGTCCGCTCTTTTCCTACCGCCACCGTTACCTTCTTACCGTCCGCCAGTGAACTTCCTAGCTATGATTTCGTCATTCCTGCTCTTCTTACTCATGGCATCGATAATCTTCGTTCTACATGCAAGCTGACACCTGGTGTGCCCCTTAAGCCCATGCTGGCCAAGCCTACCAAGGCTATCGGTGAAGTCTTGGACCGCTTCGAGGACAGGCGCTTCACATGTGAATACAAGTACGACGGGGAACGCGCACAAGTTCACAAACTCGATGATGGTGTTGTCGGGATATTCAGCAGGAACTCTGAGGATATGAGTAAAAAGTATCCGGACCTCGTCGAGCAACTACCACACGTGGGTGCATCTCTTTTCGGGTCTTGTCTGCTCTGTTCTGACACCAGCCTAGTGCATAAAACCTGGAACTAAATCATTCGTTTTTGATGCAGAAGCCGTCGCTATAGACAAAACAACCGGGAAACTTATGCCGTTCCAAGAGCTCAGCAAACGCAAACGGAAGGATGTCAAAGTCGAAGACATTCAAGTTCGAGTGTGCCTCTTTGCCTTTGATCTTCTTTATTTAAACGGAGAGGCAAGTTCGCTGGGTGCCGGTGCATCCGACAATTAGCTGATAATGGTGTTATAGTCGCTGTTGCAGAAGCCATTAATCGAGCGAAGATCATTATTGCGGCAATACTTCCAGGTTGTGCCGGGAGAATTTGACTTCGCCAAGTCATCGGATGGTGAGACGACAGAGGAAATTCAAAGCTTCCTGGAAGAGAGTGTTAAGGATGGTTGCGAGGGCCTCATGGTAAAGATGCTCGACAGCGATGGAAGTCATTATGAGCCGAGTCGACGTAGTGTGAATTGGCTCAAGGTAAGATTCTTTCTTCGATTTATTATGCCATGCGCTCAGTATCCTTTGCTAGCTTAAGAAAGATTACCTTGCTGGTGTCGGCGATTCCCTTGATCTAGTCGTCGTCGGTGGATACTATGGGAAAGGCAAGCGCACGAATGTTTACGGCGCATTTTTACTGGCGTGCTTCGATGCGGATACCGAGGAATATCAGACTATATGCAAGATTGGCACAGGTTTCAGTGAAGAGATGTTGCAATCCCACTGGGATACCCTGCGAGCACTCGAGACGGAAAAACCTCGCGGAGATATCAAGGTCGGCGGCGCTAAACCTGATATATGGTTTGAACCCAAGGTCATCTGGGAGGTTCTTGCGGCTGATCTGAGTTTGAGTCCGATCTACACTGCTGCACAAGGATTGGTGGGTGACATTTCATGGCTGTTAAACCGACGAGGAGAATAACGACTATCTAGGTGGAAGAGCGTGGCATTTCATTACGTTTCCCTCGGTTCATTAGAGTGAGGGACGACAAGTCCGCTGACGATGCGACTGGTCCCGAACAGGTGATGACTTTTACAACTAAACGTTGTACTTACGCTGACTCGTAGATCAGATTGCAGAGATGTATGAACGTCAGGCACTCGCTCATCGGAGAGGCAAGCATGACAAAGGAAGGGATGGGGATGATGGATTTTGGTGATATCATACATTGAGAGCATGAGTACTACTCAGCAATGCCTAAACTATTATTTTTGGGGTTAGAAGTCAGTGAACGAGATCTAGTGCTGAGACGTACCGCGTGGGCGAGCACGTCCGAGGGTTACTTTGAATGGGACTCTTGAAGGGCTGGTGAGACGGAACTCTCCGACTCAGCTCCACGCAGCCCGTACTTCCTCTCGCGGCCACCGTAGTACCAGTAGTTGATAAAACGTGCACCCTGGACAGACTGCGCTATAGCATTGGTTGTATGACATGCAAACAATAGGTAGTTCCGAGGTTGCACTCGCCAGGCTGGAGCAGACATCAGCAGGGTTTCATAGCGGATGGCGACGCTCACCGAAGCGTGTGAAGACCATGCTTGGAAATGCTCAGTCAGACAAGTTGCAGCGTGAGTGGAGAGACGCACGAGTAACAAGTAAGGGTGGCAGTCATGGTGCCGGATATGACCTCTTCATCTTTGCTCAGGTCAGAGATGGCAGCCAAGGGGAGACCGAAGTTGGCGACCTGGAAAAAGGATAGTATCACACGATCAGCAGAGGGACGGGGGATGGCTGACTGGTCCCCAGAAGTGTGTGCCTAGAAGAGAAGTCAGACGGGCTCTCGACGGAATGGAGGTGACTGCACGGACTGAAGAAGTATTCGCGGGCTGCGGGAGACCTGATCCAGGTGAAGAAGGTGGAAGCCATGATGACGGGAAGAACTTCGGAGTCAAATGGGACGACATACCGCCGTCACGTGACACCGACAAGGACGACGTCGACCGACGCGTCGTACGACGTTCGGGTCGGCGCTGGTCGGCGCCGGGCTGCGCAACGACCACGGGCGGGACGGGGCGGACACGACGGTGGGGCCCAGACGGGCGCGTGGGGGTGACACCAAGAATGGCAAGACACGTTGTCTCGGGCAGCCGTGGACCTGCCATTCCATGAAGCACCCCCTTCTTTATCGCTTGGTTGGTCCGCTCGACCGTCCCTCTCCCACTGACCACCATGCACAGCGCGTTCGCACCGAGCCACAACTCCGCCTATCCCTACTACGGCCAGCCCTATCACACCTACGTCCCCCCGGGTTACACCCCGCAGCCACCCCGTCCCACGTTCACCACAGCACAACCCTCCTACGCCAGCCCTCCACATAGCACCCCACCCGATCCATGGCCACGAGAAAAGGTAGCCTTCCCCCAATCAGGCCCTCCACGCCAGTCGCCCCCCTCGAGAGAGGGCCCCTTTGTCCCTACGAATCCAGACTCCATCGATGCTGCTCATACCCACTTGAAGGCTCGGCTGAAACGCGCATCCACCGCCAAGCCCAAGCCTGTCTCCGAAAAGCCACCCCTCAAATCTGCCCTGAAGAAGAACGGGATCAGGCGCTCCGACTCCCTCTCCGCCGCCCCCCTCGAGAGAACCAGGACGAGCTCGAGTGCCCGCCAACGGTTAGCGCCAACGACCCGTATGCGCACAAACTCCAATCCCTCCTTCGTACCTGGTAAGTGTTTTGCCCACCTGACACTCCTTACCTGGCAGCCTCACCCCTCCCATGCCGTAATCACTCCAGACCACATGTTTGTCTCCTTTCACGGCACGAGCGAACTTCGTCTAGGGAACGTCGCATACCAGGATACGATCGACGAGATCAAGGAGCACATCATGCCGATGTGGCCCTATGGAGTGTCGAGCCAAATGATGTCGCCTCTCTCGTGGCGCGTCACGTTTTCCAGGAATCCTTGGAACGCCACAGGCTCCGACGCTATCATGTGAGCACATTTGATGCCGGCGCCCTAACGATGCTCATCCGTTCATAGTGTCAAGCGAATGGTCTCCGAGTTGTTTGCTTGCCTCTCCCGTCGCGTTCGTTTTCTCCCCCTCCGGTAGCGGACGGCAGTTGCCTTAAACACAAATTTTAACTAGGGTTATCAATTCCTGACTTCATTACGCGCAGGCTATGCGGTAGGCCCATCCGACTATCACCAGCTTCCCGACTGATGCCGTAGTTCAGTACCCACAACTCATATTTCGGGACATGACAGAGGACGTAGAGTCCGACTTCTTCGCAGCCTACATGTCTCGATCAGGGCATAGAATGACACTCGTTCGCCCACCACGGCGTGTCGGCGAGCAGCTCGGGCCCCGTTTGCGTAATGCCTGGCCATTTAAAATAGCTGCACAAAGCGCGACCGAAGGGGAGATCTACAGCGTCGAATTGAAGCGGAACACCTTTGGAGGTAGCGAAAATCCTGAATGTCGTTTCATCGATGATCATTTCATTTATAGCACCGGAACTGGACAAGAACGTCTTTGCTTCCCATGCACTACAGGAAATAAGTTTACTTGGTTACAAGCTCGAAGCAACAATTTTGCTTCCAGGAGCAGGTTTTTTGGGATTCGGTGGAAAGAGAGAGTTATGGGTTTTTCGTGGTATGCGTAACCGCCAGAGACCAGATTCCCGTAGTGCTACGTCCGCCGGCGGGCGTACTTGAGATACCTCCCAGATTCCGCGGACAGTCACAGGTGGGCAATGGCAAGCGAGTCTGTGTTGTACAAGTATGCGTAAACGATCGGGATGCATCGGGGATGCTAGTCTAGCTATAATATAGGAAATGACCAGTTGCGCCAATACGAAATTACGGTCCTTGCCATTCGTCAATCTGCCATACCAGTGGCCTCCTCCGCTCCAAGTACTGCTCTCATGTTGAAAACACCACCTGTGAATGAGCTCATTGCAGAACCGTAAAAATACGACGCCCGTGCGAGCGTCGCCTGCTCCACGAGACCTATGATGTCTGAGAACAAAATACCCCAACCAAATTCGCGTCGATCTTCAAACGTTACTAGATCATTGAACACAAGTGCGCCATTGTCCGAGAAATAACGTAGTTTCTCAGCGTCGCCCTCGTCCGTCGCAATGAAGAACCTGCAGGTCATATCACCACGGAGAAAACATTGTAAACCGAGTTACGACTTACTTGTCGCCATCGACCGGTGGTCCTCGTCGAGGCATCAAACTGTCACGGGCGATACCAGGGACAGAGTACGGCGTATGACGGCGTTCCGACTGAAGTAACTTTCGGCCTTCATCAAGGCTCTGCTTCACTCGTTCGAGGTGTCCCTCGTGTGAGTTGCCCCACGCCCAACCGGCTGTCACGACTGCAGCACTGTAACTCAACGTGGTGTTCTAGATATAACGATATACTCACAGTCTCCTCGACGGACGTGGGCAGCCATCCATTGCCGTCCATCGTTCATTGCAGAGATGCGGTGGTCCAATTTCCTCGCCAGCTCGTACACCTTATCCAAGGGGACGACGTGATGCACCACCAAGTCCTGAAACAACTCTCGCATTGATCGAGTTGTGAAACGCATCTGACCCTAGAAAGAGCAAACCTGGAAATTTAGCCGCTCTAGCAAAACAGGAGATACCCATATACGAACAGGTTTCCGGAAAAGGTGTGTCTCTCCCTCAAGCACAACAACGTCGGCATCAATATGACGATAGTCCTCAACGAAGCCACGCAAACTGGTCCTCTGCGCCACTTGTCGTATGGGCATTACCACGTGCTTGACAAAGTCCATTCCAGCACTATGCTAGGTCAGCGACTGGCGTCCTCCGAAAAAGATACTCGAGAACTCACGCCCCCTGGAAAGTATACAGGACTTCCCAGCCATGTCGATTCAAGATTTGTTCTATGTCCTCGTCCTTCTCCAAGTACGGTGAAATTACATCCACAGACTCGGGCATTTGACGGGCAAAGTCCTTAACGGCGCGTCGTGCTTCGTCCCATTCGACCACGTTCTTGTTGAGCAGCAAGCTCTTGAGTAACAGCTGAGCAGCACCGCTGTCAAGACTCCCCCAGCGGCCTGCCTCGACAGTGCTGTCATTTCCAGCGATCCAACCCCCGCGGTCCTTCATGGCATCGGGTATCATGTCGACTCGCGTGACTCCTTCTGGGTCGTACCAATAATTCTTGATCACGAAAAGAGTCGGTTTTCCGAGTGTACGGTTGTCATGTGGAGTGAGTGGATTTGAGGACTCGTGGAATCCAGTGCGGTCCCAATATCCGCTCGATGTTTCGAAGGCCGAGGGTAGACCAGCGTATTGGAGATATTCTGCGGTAGTGATGACCGGTTGAAATCGTCTCAGCTGTGTGATATTGATCATCATCGTAATAGGTATTTGCCAGCCCATTTGCTGCTCGATCGGAAGGTCTCGCCAGGTGTCCCAACCAATCGCGTCCCCTCTGTTCAGCATAAGAGCTTCGTCTGCACAGACAGAACTAGCGGAGGGGATGAGATTTCACCTTGATACGCTCGAATGACTTACATTTCATACGCACATGAACGAGCGTACACAAAAGATGGGAGGATCAGTGTCCGGTTCAAGAGCATGGCTTGGAATGTAGCAGCCTCGATGATATAGCGGACCTGAAAGTTTCGTAAGAATAAACGAAAACGAATCAAAGAAGACGTGCGTTATTCCAACCTAACCCGAGGCTGTAGTCACGAGTGTAGAAGCCTTTCGTCCGGGAAACCATTACCCTGATTTCATCCATGGATAAATGCTCTTTGCTGAAAACTACATTTGGTACATAGGCAGATGGGGACGCATCCAAAGTGAGTTCAGTCGCAGTAGAAGTGACTGACGTCGAACTCTCCTGGGATGTCTCGGGCGAGACAACGCCCGGCCGCTTGGGTGTGACGGTAACTTGGAAGTCGAATGTTTGAGCCACGCCGACAATGATGATCACGGCAAAAAGGGTCAAGACGAGAATATTACCCCTTACGACTGAAGGTCGGAGCTTGACACGTCGAGTGACGGAATCTTGCGAAGGGAGTAAAGAAACATAACGACGGTTCATTGGCCACATGACGCCGCGGAGCAGGGAAACGTATTCAAAGAGAAGACCGTCCACCAGGGACCAGGAGGACGGAGGGAGACGAGAGCGCGGTGCGTTTGAGTTGGAGCGGCAACCGAGTTCCGAAGGGGTGTAACTTTTCTCATGCTACACAGATTCCACAGTATCAACGTGCACAGCGGCGCATTACAACGGGACCGTAGCGGTATTCCAGAAGATCAAAATAGGAAACTGGACGTTGCAACATTGATGTAGTTCCCATAACAAGACTCGTCAACTTCCCGACGTCCAACGGCAAGTCGGTTTCGGCCGGACTGACAACTACGATATCTAAGTACAGTGATCCACCGGCACTTGCGTCAGTGAAATTTTCGTCGCTCCCACACTTCAACAAGTGTTTTTGTCGTGGATCAGACTGTGCTTTCGTGCACTTGTATGCCAAAATAGCATGTAAAAAAAAACTTATGTCCATCCGGGTTGTGTTGAAGCCACCACAAGAGAGTCTTGGTGCGAGGTTATCGGGCACGCACCATCACTTGCGTCAGCACAAAAAGGCATATCGGCGACTTATGTAATTATTCCTGGCAATCTTATCATCATCGATTAATCTTCGCCGCACTCGCTCCCAGTCGCTTCCTCAT
>JBBPLT010000094.1:0-68772 GCA_038089955.1 Strobilomyces dryophilus
ACATGCGTCCGGGAGTTTCTAGTACGGTTTAGAGCGCCCAGGGACGATGCGATCATCGGTCGCCAGTTTCTGTTCTGGGACGATCGTGAGTTTCAAATCGATGCATGGTATCCGTCAGCGAAGCAACCACCGCCGACAGATGCCTGACAAATGAGCTGTTCATCTTGCTAACAATGGCGGCATATTCCACGCACGGTGTGGTTGCCTGGTCTACACTGTGATCGCTGTGTCCAGGGGCCATGTTCAAGATACCTGATTGCAATATTAATCTAGGCGTCTTCGTCCAGAGCCAACGTCATCATCGAATGGGGCATTTTCGCCGCATTCCAATCGATTGTCTCAAGAACTTTGCGGGATTTGCGAGCCGGGGTAATCCACGGCCATATGCGCTGTTGCCTTGGAAGCCCTCGTACTAGAGCTTCCATAGACGTCGACGTCGGGGACGAGAGATGACGTTCTCATCGCAGCCACGTCGAAACAATGGTATCCAATATCCGGGCATCAGGAAAAATGTGTTAGCACAAAAAATGTGGACAAGCCGACAGTCACCGCGCCAATAACTGAGGGCGCAGATGTAACATGGTAAATGCAGGGGCACAAATCAGGCACAGGTCTGATATCCGAAAAGGTCAAAGGGGCTTATAGAAATCCAACTTCTTCTCGTTGGGTCGGCGTTTCAGTACTTTGTGCCATTTGAAGTCTGTCGCATTCGAGCTAGGGGTCTCCGCGATGATAGCGGTGTTTCGGCGTTGTCGGCCAAGGAACGCACCCTTAGGCGCCACGAACGATGTAGTACATAGGTGAGATGAAGAATCTAAGACTGCAACCTCATTGCAACTGTACTATTCGGTACGAAGACGTCGATGTGTAAGGCTGCAAATCACCTTCAGATACTGCGGGGTGTCAGCTAACCACAGGAACGAATGCACTGACGTGGATAATGGACAAGTCGAACCCCGGCCCATGCGTCGATGTATGGCAATACTAACGAATTGACATGTACCTGAGCCTGCGAAGTGAAATGTTACTAAGGAGGTGATGGACACCACATAATCGACTCGGGCACCTACCAGATATCCGGAAAGCATGTGGGTCCATCAAAGAGCTCAGTTCGGAGACACGAAGCTTTTGCTATGTACGCGTGCGGCGACGGACATGCACCAACAGAAAACATTAGTAGTTCGTTTCGGCGAATCTTCGGTAGAAACTATAGGTGACATGTAACAAGTACTGAGACTGAATGTCTTGATCTCGAACCTGGGCCAGCCTTTTGATGCGTGTCTTGGTCAGGACTCAATCGGGTAAGTCCGAGTCGCTGTGTGTGGGGTCGCGGCGTGAATTGAGCAAGCCTCAAGTTCGAAAATAAGGTCCCGAGTTGAATACATATAATGAATACTTCTCGGTACGAGGCCACTCCTCCGAGTCAGTTCATTGCTGAACGCTCATGAAGACACATACAAAGGGCTTGTTATACTGCACATCCATGCTTGCAAATCCAGACAAAGGATTATATGACGGTGCTGGATGAGATAAACGCGAGACAAACGATGCACGGGGGCTGGGACCTGGACCGAGGCGGAGCCCCTCCGAGCGGTGTCAGGGGTCCTGACGCAGTGGCTGGCGCTCTCATACTATCCTATACAGTAACTTCGGCAGTACAGTAACTTCGGCACTTTCTTAAAACATATACTTTTCTGACTCTCCACAAGGCTAGCTAGCCTCTATAGCATATCCTGAGCCCCAGCGAGCTTGAACGAGCACAATTGACGGAGAAATGAGCGAGATAGCTGAATGGTTGTCGTCACGCAGAAAGTCACTCTGGTGTCACCAGCCGTACCCGTGCCGTGGCTGAGTTTGAACATGCCGCGTCCATGCCGTGTCGCAACCACATGACGCAGCTGCCACTTCGCTGCCTTCGCAGGTCGAAGTAGCCAGCGCAG
Organism: Strobilomyces dryophilus; assembly: GCA_038089955.1. Classification (NCBI taxonomy): domain Eukaryota; kingdom Fungi; phylum Basidiomycota; class Agaricomycetes; order Boletales; family Boletaceae; genus Strobilomyces; species Strobilomyces dryophilus. Next base: position 1,941 of record JBBPLT010000094.1, read on the forward strand.
CGGAAGGCACCATGCAACCTTTGACCACATACAAACGTAACGAGTCGCAGGTGCAAGGCCTAGCAAGTGGCCTCTGCAATGTCTCCAACAACTTCGTATCTACTCTATTTTTAGTTGTCCCAGCATACAAGTGATCATGAGAATGCCAGCATCAAGAAGCAAATCTTGATACCCTTCGTCCTCAACATTACCACTAGCTAAGTTTTGATGAACTGATAGTATGAAAACAATTTGCAGTCTGATTGATCATCGACACAGTGAGTACTTAGTCAATCGAACACGACACCGGGACGATTTCTGCGGTCCAATTGGTAGCACGGCAGATTGACGGCAGATGCTCTACTGCTAGTAGCACTGGGCACCGGTTACCGTGCCGAACTGAGCTTGAGTTTGAGCTATGTGACCATCCGTGACCATTCGTGACTTTTGTGTGACTGCCGAAGTTACTGTAGGGGATAGTAGGTAGTCGCGTGTCGTAGTCTGCATCCACCAGCACGGGGTGTTACCCCTGGTTCCCTGGGTCTGGCCCTTCCCAACGGCATGGCTAGAAGCGATTCAGAGTGAGTACATTGACGTGCTTGCCTGCCTGACGTCCCAGGTGCACAGCTAATGACATTGTCCATGGTATTCGAATTTCGGAGAGGGGAGGGCCAGAACAGAGGCCGTTGGGAAGATGGCTTGGGTTCTGAATGAGTTTCCGCGTTGCCGTTTCGGTTTTGAACCTGCACTAAGTGGGTAGTTAGGCGACTGTAGCACGTGGTGTCTTGGCCGAAGGCCTCGAGGTGAACGCCGAAGGGGTGATGGGACTTGCAGCTCCGCGTGAGGGTATCTAGTGTATGTCATTCAAAATGTATTGTTATTATTATTATTCGACTAGATACTTTGATCCCATACAACTCATCAGGCGAATATACCAATAACGATCGGACGAAGCGAGCACGCGTTGATGCATGACCTCGGCTCGAAAGTAGCTACTTAGGTGGAGGGGGAAAACTAGTCGCAAGAGCGAAGTCAGAGACCTGGTTTATTCTCCACTGGTCTCTTATGCCGGGTCAAGTCGGCGCTTCTGTTCAACGGAGTTGCGACGGCAAGAAAATGCCAGTGTGACGGCACTGCGTTTGCGTACACTACAATACGCGTTGAGGCTGCTGGTATGGAAACGGACGATAACAGGAACCGGGCCAAGTTCGAAGCTGAGCTAGTAATGATGTAGCTGGCATAGGAATGTGCTGGCAGCAGCAGTATGCGAAGGGGCTGTCCGGGTCGCAGGCATGCTGTTGCCGCTAGAAGTAGAGAGAAGACGCCTGCTCCAGTGGCACTGGGAGCGGATTGGGTAAGGACGGGAATGGTCTATCCCCAAGCTGAAAGCTCGTTGTAAGGAGGGGCGTAAGTGTCCTCAAACAGCAGGATCACAGATCAAGATGAGTCGAGACAAGTAGAATGAACTAAAATGGATACTCACCTTGCTGTGGTCGACCGCGACGAGCGACCTTAGACATGGCAAGGAGAAAGACGGAGTCAATAATGTTGCACTGGAATCCATTCGTATAATCTAATTGAACGCAGATGAGACAGGATGGTGGGACAGGAAGCATACTCTGCACTGGCCTGCTATCGGGGAGTCGGACCCATTGGAATTGCAGAAAGGAACCATCCTTTGGGGACGCCGAAATCTGCGAGGGTTCCAGACGCAAGTGAATTGGTGTTAGAAACAATGAAGTCTTCTGGTTGTGCTGGAAGACTTGTCACGTCGCTCTTGTAGGTGGACATCGGCACTCCGAGCTGGCATAGAAGGTGGTGGCACCATTGTTGCTGCTATCTCGAGGGTTTCGATTTTGAACTCGTGCAACTCAGTGAGCAGTACTGTGCCGCGTGGTTTCCGAGATTGCATGACTTCGAACCACAAACCGGTCACCTTTGGACGTCGCTCAGAGCTGTCAGCACGTGAGAGGAAAGGGTAGACGGATGGGAGTGGATAGAGAGTGTAGGTTAAGCGACGATGCGAGGAGGGGGCGGGCAAGTGGAACCTGACTAGCCGGATACTTAGGGCATGCGCGTGGGCGAGGGCAGGGAAACCTTCTGACTGTGCGAGGAGCTAGGATGGCCGGAAGTGGTGGTGGGTGGGAATACGGTGGGTGCCCGAGAGCAAGGAGCGCCACTGACTACGTTACGTTGCCAGTTCGGATGTCTACCGGACACTGAACTCGTCTCGCGGAAAGTCGTTTTTAAATTTTGAGCCTATGCATGGCAGGGGTCCTTGCTTGTTTTCCCTTCCTATTTCCCGCTCCTGAAGACTCACGCAAGTCTTTACTGCACTTCCATGCTTGCAGATCCCGCCAAAGGACGATAGCCACGGCGGCACCGGATGAGATGGACGTGATACGAACGAGTACGCGGTGTCGTTAGAAGCGGGTGAGTACATCAACAAACTCACTGCCAGTGCTTGCTCAGCGATCTGGCGGGTACATACAACCTCAGCGTCCGAGTCTGCGGCAACCACGACAGACGATCCGCCGATCTGCCGCGCCGATGAGAAAGCCACGCAGCCCAGTCCGAAGGCATTCGAACAGCACATGAAGCAGTTCTGTTCGCCTGCGTCGTCGCCAGCCGTTTCAGCGACAAGACCATCTAGAACTCGAAGTACGGTTTGACTCCCAACACCTCTCCTCGTCTGTCTGCTGATCGCGTGGCGCTCTTCAACGAAATGCCCATCCAACCACGACTGTACACGTTCATGTCGTCGTCTCCGTTCGCCATCTTTCCGGGCCGTTCTAGAGTGCTTCACGACAGTGCTGCCACTTTTCGCCCGGACTGACTGGTTCGTCCGGATCCCTCCGGTATATTCCTTATTCTCGGCTTCCTCATTTCAACGCAGTTGGATATAACCTACAGCCGCCGAGTCCTACAGAAAACTGGAGGGTTCTGAACTCGGGATGGATGGTGGCCAAGGAGAACGGCTGCATCGCACTCGCGGTGCTTGGCAGAACCTACGTGCAGGCTCACGCACGCTCGCATGGTACCCCTCTCGTACCCTGAATTCCGTTCGTGCCAGAAAAACAACGACCCCTGGCGGTGCTCGATAGAGCATAGATAAATAAATATTTGAGCGTCATGACGATCAAGAGTCCATTTCCGTATAGATAGCGCCTACTGTGCGCGTCGACCTACTCTGAGGGACTCTCCATCGGTATCACCTCGATATCCCCTGGTTCCTCTCTTTGTTCGACGTCCGCAAACGCCATCGCTGTCTCAACGCGCCCCGACGACAAGCCGAACCCAGTGTCGATCCCACTGCTATGTATACCTTGGGCGTCACGCGCATACATCGCCCGCATGCTCATGGTGAATCGGGGAACCAGAATGAGCGAAGCCCCATCCTTGAACGCGACGCTCGAGAAGTACACCCACATATTGACGGTAAATGACGTGATGGAGAAGAGGGATATGTTCTCGTTATATAAGAGGTTGCTGTGGATGGAAAGCAAGATTAGCCCTGTATGAAATATGTTCGTTCGCCATCGACAGGGTTGTGGCAGCAGGAAGGGATGATCAGACACGTACACAACGAAGTAGAAAATGCCTTGCTTGACCATCAATTTCATGTACCGGTTGATTTGCCATTGTTTCGTCACACGGTACATCTGGACCGACTGCCTGACGAACTGTGTGAACGCGAGGACGCACAAAACTGCGCTATGTAAGGGGAGGACCGTGAGATTGAACATGACGAAGGTCTCTGCCAGGGCCAGTCAACAGCCAGGTTAGCTACTAGCAACCAACAGCTACACACTCAGCTTGAATTGGAACGGTCTCGCGATTGGCACACCACTGCCAATCATGTTGCCAAAGGATATGACGACCATCTCCAGGAAATACAATACAAGGAGTATGCCAAGGATTAGCTTGGATCGATTATACATTGCCCACACACGGAGCGTCATCACCACTGTGGTTATAGTTAAAGTTGTTTCTTGTTCAAATTACACAATTTCTCACAGTTTGCAGCACCGAGAAAGAGAAACGACGACCATATTTGCATTATCCCTAGAATGTTGATAATGTTTGCTTCAAGAAAGCGTAAATAGAAAAGTGGAGTGGATCGGTCATGTATATGCTCACCACTGCTTAACAAATGCAACTTCAGAACGGAATTCCAAGAATGAAGTTGGGATGAATACGCACCTCTACAAAGAAAAGATTGATTAATGTTAGTTGTCCAAGTGGACAGAACAATACCGCATCATAGTCCGCCAGTGGTAGGAAAGAGAGTAGGAACCAAACTTTGAGTCGAGAATATCAGCAACCTTCCGATCAACATCCAAGTCACATTATGTGACTGACACACCAGACATCTGAGTACTAATGACGTGGCCAGAGTTAGAATGCTCGCGAAAACGAACAATCAGCTTACGCAACGTAACAAAGCCCAGAATAACGAGACTACGACTTTTCTCAGCCCGCCAAAGTCAAGACAGTGTTCTTGGAAGATCGATACATACGAGAACGAATAGTGTTGACACCAAGCTCCAAGGTTTTGTCTGTGGCGTCGTCAGGCGCGCGTCATCTTGCCAGACAGGTGCTCGCTAACCTAGATATACTCCACCTAGATAGATGAATCAGTGACAGAAAGCTTGTCTATGATTCCCATTTATACCTCATCCGAAAATGTGAGCACTGCTACAGAAGTCAGCGCACTGCATGGGAACCGATCCCATAGCTCACGATAATCGTATCCGACGGTAGTGGCGAAAACAACTACGAAAACATAAGGACGGTTTCCTCTTACTAGTGAGGATGAACTTACCATGTCCACAAGTCACCAACATTACATATTCCACAGCCAGATCTAGTGCTCTTGTGGACATGGATCTTAGCGGGCACGGGGAAAAATATATGTAAGGTGCAAGAAATAGCAGGGGAAGTAAACCTGCTCTCTGAATGCATAGGACTGCCGTTTTATTGGCGAGAAGGCCTGTGAGTTGTTTAATAGATCATACTCCATCATACGTACTAGGCGGAGCATCGAAGCCCATCAATCCTTCCCGGCATCACGCGTGCCAGTGTCTGCGTGAAGCTCGCTTCGATGTGATGGATGCGCAGCGTAGACTAAAGCGAGAAACCTTGCCATACCCGACAAACAAGGACACGAAGCCTTCTACGAGCATGAGGACGCGACTTTGACCGGCAGAATGAAGCAGAGCGAGGTGGGGCAACGTTTCGAAGCCGGCGTTAGTGGGGAGATTTGTGTACACGAAACTAATTTATTTGGTGACCGGACGATGGTGCCATCGCCAAGCAGTCGACAAATGCATAGTGCGGGCGAATCAAGGGATACGTATTGTAGCGGGCCGCGTTGGCTCAACTGCGACTCCTGAGACGTGCGTTCCGGTTCGGAAGTATCTTGCAGTGCAGTCATCATCATGATATGTACGATCATCAGCTTCTGTTTGAGCAGGACGACCGTCGGTGTTCCCCGTGGCTACCCGCCTACCAAGGACGTCAGAATCAGAACGACGTTTCTGGCGTTTCAACTCCAGGCTGTCCCTCAGCGAAGCCGGGACTGGCAACAGACAACCCGGCGACTGAACCACTCGCTGGTGACGACTGCGTCGCGTCTTCCATGCACATAGGGATCCTGCGGAGGCCATTCAAACCTGCCAACAAATGAATCAACATTAGTTTCGCTGAACAATGCCGGTCTGTGGAGCGTGTGCGTAAGTAGGGCGGTCTCCAGTTGAGAGCGTCCATCGATGACAGCTTCATCATGTGATCTTGATGGCCACATCCATTTCGGTTTGTCGATGTTCCTTGCACGCACCATTCGTAAGACTTGTCAGGAGATGGGGTTTCAACTGGACGGACTGTGTCAAGCACACTGTACGAGAAGCCTCGCGATGTAGGCGTCGTCCAGACCCCACATCTTCGCTGGATATGCACAGAATAATCGATCCTGCGGTAGCGTGCACCGGCTCAAAATAGAAAAAGAAAAAAGAAAAGCCTGAACGTGCTGGTACGCGTCGGCACGAGACTGAGACTGTAAAGGGAACGGGGCAAACGCAGGGGCGTGAAGGAGTAGACATACTTGCATACAACGTAAGAGAAAGTGTCGCCGTCGTGGCTTCCAGACATCTGATAGTTCTCGACTGGTCCCGACGATACGCTGATACTGAAGCCTCTTAGCCGGAACAATAGGCCTTCAAGTCATCTTGAGGGTTTCGGTTTGAACCTCTGCTACTTGCTGATTGGCACTGCAGCGCATGGTAAGTGGGGGTTTAGGACCGGGCGAATCGCGAGGACACGGACCGAAAGGACACCCATAGTCTTGTGAGTCACCGTGTGATGCTGTGCCGGTGGGCCTGTAGCCGGAGTAAGGCATCTGGTTCATATTCGTCTTGGACGAAATCCGCCGCTTGTGGGGCCACTGCTCGACCTGTCTCTGGATCGTCCTGAGGAGCTCGCCGCAATGATCTAGCGCTAGGTCGAGAGGTGTGCCGAGTCGCGGGTTCGAATAGGGGGTTTTAGTGGGTAGGGGCGTTTGCCCAGTCCCACAGTAATTGATGTCGAGGGCTCTGCACGCACAGTCTCCATGAAAGGGATTTCCTCCTGAGAGAAGGCGAAGAGGTCCCCCTATATTTGAACCTCGGACCGCGGTGTCAGTCTTTAGACCCCCGCGCCTTGTGCCGTGCATCGTGGGGCTAGGCTTGCCAGATGCCCGATGCCGTTGTGCCTCTCAAAAAAAAAAAAAACACCCGTGGGAGATGTGGCGGCGTGGCCGGGACTCCAAGCTCCAAGTCTGAACGATGCATCGACCTGTGTCGCGAAATTCGAATTGAGACTTGCTCGAACGATCCAAACTACCAGTCGTGCCAGCTACGACGTGTGTCAATGGCCTGCTGAGTCGGTTGGGAGGTTTTTTACCGACTCTCAGCCAAGCAGGTCGTTCGCCATGCTTCCCGGACGTTCTGGTCCGCTGGAGAGCTAGTACACGACGGTGCGGCCACTTCTTCGCCCCGATTGACCAACTTGTCTCGAGCCCTCTTTGGCATGTTTGTTCTCTCGACTTCCCATTGCGAGTCTGATTCATGATGCCTCAGCTTCTGCCAGTGTTTCAGGCCCAGGAGGATGACCGTCGGCCGAGTTCTTTCCCGCGTGAAACGGGGACACTGGTTCGACTCGATGGAGGCTCTAGAGGTCGGCGAAGCCACCATTGAAATGCTGGCCATACCGACGGCGGCGGAGTGGTCGTATCTTCGTCTTCCACCCGCGTAGATTCCCGGTCTCCGCCTTGGTCGCTGTATCCCAAAGGCCGTTCGAACCGCTGCTCGAGAAGAGTCGAGATGGGCCCTCGTTACGATCTACTACAGCAGGCGCCCGCGTCTTCGAACGACGTTTCTTCCGACGCCGCACGGCGCAGACAGTCTTCGATCATACCGCGTCCTTTGCCAGCACACGACGACTACATGTGACGGGTATCCAGGGCTACGCGCGTCGTTCGCCTCGGAAGCCTCTCCGTATCAGGCAAGCACACGACCCTACGTCGACGTCGACGCCTGGTCGCGACCATGTCAGCGAGAATGGAGATATCCAGGCCACGACGTCGTTCGAAACGCGTTGTATTCCTTCGCTACGTGCAGACCTGGTATCCAAGGCTACAAGAGCGTTCGCCAGCTCACAGCAACGAATGCACACATCTGTAAACGACCGGACGGACCGAGCACGTATCAAGGCGTAACCTCGACTCCAAAGAAACTAAGTAGTGGGTATAGACAGGAGATGAAGCAAGGAAGTAATCACAGGAACGAAACGTGCACCCGCACAATAAAAACTAAATGGGCCAGCACGCGTCGACGCGTTGCTCAGGCCACAAAGGCAAACGATGTAATGCAGCAGAGCGTATAACGGGGCATAGAGGCGGTCAAGCCCAATATCCGACAAAACATTGCGGTCAAAACGGCTTCCAGAGATCCGATTTCTTTTCGATGTGTCGGCTACGCCGGGCCGAGCCAGCGACCCTGCGCGCAAACGAGGAAATCCGCTCAGCGGAGACGTGGCGACGGGAAGGTGCACTGGCGCTGCGCGAACCAGAGATACGCGTCAAAAGCGCTGACATGGCAACGAGGCACGATGACACCCACCAAGAAGAGCTTGAACCTGAGCTAGTCGATGACGTAGATGGCGTCGAGGACGTGGATGTCGTACTGGCGGGAGCAGTATGCGAAGGGGCTGTTGGGGTCGCAGTTGCGCTCTTGCCGCTAGGGGCAGAGGAAGAGACAGCTGCTCCGATGGTGCCAGGGACGGGGAGAGCAGTTTGATTAGGTCCAGGTACGGGAATGCTCTTGTACGAATCCTGGAAGATGTCCTCCTGTGCCCCATCTGCGAAGTTGTAGAGTTCGTTGTAAAACGGAGGTGCATAAGTGCCTTCGAACATCTGAATCGCAGACCAATGTAAGTCGAGACGGGCAGAACGAATCAGGAGGGATACTCGCGTTGTTACGTTCAGCCTGGTACCAGTACAGAGGTTGCTTTGCGCCATAAGTGCAGTTGCCTGGGACAGCATGGAGCTTCCCGTTTGCAGGATCTGCCCCACAGCGACGAGCGACCTTGGGTGGGGCAAGGGGAACAGAGGAGATGGAGTCGGTAACGTTGCACTGGAATCCGTTCATGTAATCTGGAGGACACGAATGAGACAGGATGGCAGGGCTGAAATACGATGCATACTCTGCTCTGACCCGCTATCTGGGGAGTGAATCCAGAAGAAGGCACAGATACACTTGCCGTTGGGGCATGGGGGCATCCTTTTCGGGACGCCAAAATTCGTGTAACGGCTCCAGACGCAGGTGCGGTTGGTGCTGAAGATGGTGAAGTCCTCTGGTTGAACTTGAGACACGTCGCTCTTGTAGGCGATGGCCAAGCCGCAGCCAGTGACGTCATTTATGCCTGTGGTGTGATATTCAGAGGGTGGAGAACCAGGACAGACGTCGTTTGGATTATTTGGGTCCTGGATGTTGCCGCCCTCTGAGCTGGCATAATATGTGGTGGCGCCCTTGTTGCACGCAATCTGGAGGGTAGCATTCTGGCCAGCAGGGAGTGGGAACACGTCGTCCGGGTGGGGCGGGTAGCTGAGGTGGTTGTGGAACCACCACTTGTCGAAGGTCAAGCCCATGAGGGGGGCGACTGGACGATTGTCGTAGTTGAACGTCTGGAACGTGACGTTGAATCCCCACATGGAAGGATGCCAAATGGCTACGAGGAGGTCGGCAGGGGTCGAGGAAAGGGAGACTGAACGCACCAGCATGACCTGCGACGAGACGGAGAGAGAGAAGGAATACGAAGGCGAGCATCGCTGGACCTGCCAGACAAGGGGATTCGATGGCCAACGACCGGCATCGTCGACCGGAATATAAAGCGAATGACGACGTCGATAATAGAAGTCACGCAGTCATTGTTGTGACGTGTAACAGTCACGTTGGAGACGAATTCGTGGCACCATACTCTCCGTCCTGCTTCTGCGCTTCCTCCAGTCGTGTCTCGTACAAGCATCTCCACTCAGGACTGACTCTGACGCGCGTTCATGACCACAGGTTCGACGTCGGTCGATCCCTCTTGGTCTGTCCCTCGATGCCCTCTCGTCCTCAATCCAACCGAGCATCGTCGTTCGTTTTCCGAAAACTCCCCAGACTACATGGGAATCTCTCCAGTTACTAGCTGGTGTCCACGTCATTTTCTCACAAGGATGACCCCCATATTGATCCCGTCGGTTCTTGGCTGACGCGCGCGCCGAATCTGAACATGCCGCTCCCAACTCTACAGCCGATGCCACAACCTCGCCGAACCTGCAGACCTGGGCAGCGACTCATTCGACACACAGCACACTCGATCGCGTCGTCACCTCCGTTCGCAGGGAGGTGTCTCGCGACACCGGACACTGACACTGACACTGACAGCCAAGACGAGTGCGACTGGAACGTGACCCGCACTCCTCTGTCAGGTCCTGGCTCGCAGCGGCTGATCCTCCACAATTGTTACCATGATCGATGACCCGAGCGACACTGACGTCGTTTCTCCCCGTTCGTCGGACCCCGAATAGTCCGGAAAACGTCAAAGGGGAAGGAAGAGCGATTGGACAACCAGGGCGACCAAGGGGCACGCAGAATATACGCCAATAGCTCCTCTGAGCGTGTCCCGCCTGTCCCTCCCGGAAATGTCACGACCGCCTCACGTCCACCCGTTTCGATCACCCCTACAGCGCTCGCTTGGTTCTCCGAGATATTTGCCTGCAGCTTGGACGACCGCCCCTAGGTCTGCGCGTCCATGAGGGACCTGCTGCGCCATCGGCAATCGCTGAGGCACCAGGCCCCCCTCCAATTCTTGTCTGGCGTGCGGCAAGACGTACACGCGTCCAGACGCGTTGAAGAGGCATTTGGACGACGAGGTGGAGTGTAAGAGAGAGCACGGGGCTACGTAAAGTTCGATCAGAATCTAGAAACAGGAGAAGAAGAAGAAATGGGGGATGGGGAGCGAAAGCGAACGATGCAGTGCTAATGGCTGAACGATCGTGAGGCCACGGCGTGTCTACACCCCCCTATCGCTTTCTTGGTGCCACGACGAGGCGATGACTCTAGACGACCCGGAGATAATCGATTGTTGGTTTTCTTGATTCTTTTCGCTCCTTATTTCCGCTCGTTCGTCTTCGAATTCGAGCAACTCGTGTTACACACGCACGCGATTCGTCTCTCGTTACTTGCATGCATGAACGGCTGTATGAACAATCGTCTTTGAAGACAGGAGATAGTCAACGAGCAAAGGGACGGCCCCTGTCACGGCGTGTCTTTCCAAAAAAGCCACGGAACTGACTCTTTCGAGTCGTTAACGGAACTGAGGTGGCTCGCTAATCCATTACGACGATGGCGCGAAGCAGACGGGTGTCAAGACGACGCCGACTCGGACGCGGCCGTGAGCGAACGGGCATAGTTACACGCGTTCGTGCGCAAGCGGTCGTTGGGGACGTTCGAATCCGACGATGGACCTGGAGAGACGCGAGACGTGAACAGCTCCGAGGCTCGCAAGCGACGCTTGAAGCTCGCACGTCGAGTGTTCAAACGCGTACCAAGGTAGGGTCCGTGACGAGCGGACTCGCGAAGCACAGCTGACACCTCGCCGTCGCTGCGTCATGGATTCCAGGGCATTCTGGAGAGCTGACGTTCGATGCATGACTTCGACCGAGTCATCTGGAGTCCCTCTGGCCTCGGGTACGTTTTCTCGACTCCCCAATTTTGACAGTTCCCCGACGTAGTCGGAAATAACTAAGAACTGAGGCAGCGAGGCCTACAGGAAGCGGGCATCTGCAAACCAGAGTATATCACGTTATGCGCTTGAGACTTTCGCGAGGGCTAAGCGAGGCTCTACGAGGGCTCTGATTGGACCGGAACACCCTGATACGACACTTTGGCTAAAACCTCCGCCCTTTGGGCACCCAAAGGGCACAAGTGAAACACTGATGGGGGGTGGGATGGCGGCATATACTCTGGGTGGACGAGGGAGAACAGGTGCAGTCGCAGTCGTAGTGCTTAACAGGACCTGGTCAACCCACGTCCTGCGTCATGATCACTGATAGTACTGGTCTCCACAAACGTAAATACTAAACATTCTTCGAGACAACGATCCGTGAGCCACGTTTTGCTGGCTCTGGTGCAGAAAGAATTGAGTACAGTCCTGTCCATTTACTTCCCTTGCTCTGGTGGATCAGTTCCTCGAATCACTGGCAGCTTGCTCGCGACATATGGTTGGCACGTGCTCCCCTTAACTGAATTCATGATTTTATCCATGTAAGGCAAACGCGGCTCGGCCAACCATTCTTTGTTTCGGAATTAATTTCTAATTTCGGTTCTGCTTGAGAACACGGGCAAACCATTCGGGTGCTGCACTGAGTCACCGTGGACATATATATCCTGTGGGAGATCAAGACGTGACCCCGTTCTCAACCCACGCTCCATATCATCTCCCGTCATGGACACAGACCGTGATGAATCTCCAGCTCCAAAGTATGTCCATCTCTGATGTTAATTGTGCCATCATGGTGATCTCAGGACTTAGAAAGTCGAGGGTATTCGGACATATACCCGGCGTGCCTGTTGGCGCCCCTTTCTGATCCAGGTGCGTTTGTCTCTTGCAACGAGATCCTTGTTTACCGTCCGATTTTAGGAGATAACTGGTTGACGCTGGCATTCACGGGGATAAAGACGAGGGCGCATATTCGATCATCCTGTGTGGAGGATACGAGGACGATGAGGTTTGGGGAGACACCATGTATGACACTTGACGACTACCAGGACTCACCCATCCTTATAGTTGGTTTCAGTGTCTACACTGGCTCAGGTATGTTCCATGCGATGTCCATACCTACAGTTTTGAGTGACAAAATTCAGGAGGGCAGAACACAAGAGGGGTAGACGTGTTATTTGTAGACCAGCTTCGTGCCACTAATATTTCTCCACAAACAATATACAGATCAATCCATGAACACTCCTGAAAACACAGCGCTAATGGTAGGTTCACGAACGGAGTCATGTTGAGTTACATCATGTTTTTTTCAGAAGTCGCAGATCACAGGGAAGCCAGTACGCGTGATACGTCGTGCGGATGAATGGAATAAGCATGCGCAAGATTCTGGGTGAGGCACCATTAACGATGGTGGTTAAAAAGGCTTGACGCTCGTTGTCAGGTACAAGTATAGTGGACTCTACAGAGTGGATTCAGTGAGCGTCATTTATTTCTTGTAGTACTATGCTCTTACTTTCCTCAGTTCTACAGGAGGTATCACTACTCACAAAGTTAACTGTATTGACTCTCTGATGATTAGAAAATCGTCGAAGATATTGATGTTGCACCTTCTCGACCTGACGAGAAAGTTGCTGGTGTTGAGGATGGGTTGTTGCCCCAAGGAGAAGAAGAAGAAGAAGAAGCTGAGTAATGTGAACGATATCCTCTGTAATTATAAGCAAGCGACCTCGGCATTGGATATCGGAGTGAGGCCATGTCATCTAATGCACAATTAACCCGATTCCGAGTCCCCGTTGCGTTATCTACTCAACCAGCACACAGTACCACTGTTAGAGGCCCGGTCGCTACTAGTGACGTCATGGTCACGATTTGAGTAACAGGTCGCCAGAAGGCTTCATCGTGGTGTACAATGCGATTCCTTTTCGGTGAGGCGGAACTCCGAGCTCGAACACATCGTCGAGGAACACGGAGGACTGGTAGCCTGTTGCTCGAGTCGTGGCTGAGCGCGAGGGGCGCTGACTAGGCGCCGAACTGAACGCCTCAAAGTTCGCACGGAACCATAGTCATCTTTTCGTATCTATCTCCGTCCCGCACGAGCGCGTCGTCGCGTGCCCAAACATATTTCCGTACGGCGCGTTGCCAACTTCTTACGTTTGTTCCATTTATTCATTCATCTTCGGAAGGGTAGTTTCGGGTCGAGGAAACGCTCAAAAATTCACTTCACCTTTTGGAGTATTGTAAGGTACGTATGCATAATGCACTGCTGGTCTTTCAAGAGCGCACCGGGACGATGGCCATCAACCTGGATCCAATGTCGCCCCGACCTTGGCTCCTTCAATACCGTTTCCCTCGGACATTACACTGACATACTGGGATCGTAGCATCAGAGATGGCACGGACTTCGGGCTTCTCCGGTTGTCAAGAAATCGTTCATCAAGTTCAACTCTGTCGCGATGAGGTTCATTCGAATGCCGGTGACCCCAGAAACCACCGTGCGGGAAAACGAACCCCTGCCCGACTCTCGCCACCGAATGGCAAGTTCTGAACGTGCGATGTGTTTTCGTGCCTAACGTGCCTTTCGAGGGGGCAGAGTGTCTCTAATGGATTCCGTATAGTAGGTTCCAACGCGAGTTTTCGTAGAGTGGATGACGTGAACGTCACCGTGTGGTCAGTACTGTGTCCGAATCTGGTTCAAACCGGTGAAATCCTGCATTCACGGACGCGTTGAGTCGTTCTAGTCCATTTATCAACTACATACTCCCTGCACGACGACTGTTGCTCCGACATCGACTGACGGTCCTACAACGTCGTATGGTTCCGACACGACGAGTCGGACGTGTGCGTTGGGGACCAACGTGCACCTTCGTATGCTCTCGACTGAGTAAATGACCACCTCTCTTTTGCCCTGTGCAGTAGACAGAGTTTATGCGAGTCCCAGGCCATCGACGGATGAATCGAAGCAACGTCTCGAAGGATCGATAAGAGCCTGAAGACTACCTCAGCTGTGTTCTCTCGGCTCGTACGTCGCGCCCGCTCTCCGAGCCATTCTGATATGACCTACACTCGCTGTGTTCTATCATTATCGGGGACAGAATTGTGGATGCTATTTGGAGAGGATGGCAGCGGAGTTAACGAGAGTGGGATCGTAGTTCAGTTCCACTTTGCAAACTTTGTGAGTGAGCGGGCCTGGAGCAATTAATAGATCCAACGCCATCATACGTACCACGGGCGAAGTATCAGAGCCCATCATTCGCTTGGGGGTGAAGCAGAACAGATCAGCTCCGGCGTCTCAATGTTGGTGCGACACCCTGTACGAGTTACCAGACCTGCCACTGATATCAAGATTAGCAGCGAATCTGTGCGCAGGGACACGGGGATTTCTGATGGTTCGTTCACTGGGTTCCGGTCTTGGTGAGCCAAATCAGGAATCACGATGCGTCATCAGCGACGTCTGTTCTACATGGCAGGACAAGCGTCGGTCGCTTCCCTGCGACCACCCTGGACTCGTGGCCCGTGAACAAAGCGTTTCAACTTGACTCGCCCAACGAAGTCAGCGACGGACACCACGCGATCGATCCACTCACCACATCATTGACGACGCATCAGGTTTTCGACCCAAACGGAACTTCGCGGTCCACCGCCACGATCGGCGTATCCAAGGCCTTTCGAACCGTCACGTTTAAGTGGCGGTCTCGTTCCTCGCTACCGTGTATCTGATGTGGACATGCCCGAGGGATTTTCGATTCAGCACCATTGTTCCACGCGACGTGGAGGGTAGCGTTCTGGCCAGTAGAGGATTTGAAGACGGCTTCGTTGCGGACGTATAGTCGAGTTGTCAAAGGACAAGTTCATGGGGGGTGCGACGAGACCGTCGTAGTCGAACCTCTGTGATGGCTGGAGACGAGTCAGAGATGAACGAGGCGAGTCATGGTTGTGATGGGTGACAGTCACGTTTCATAGGACCATCTTCTCGAATTCCATGTGGCAGTGCACATGGTCCACCGAAAGGTCAGAGCGTCGATACACTTCGCCCGCATTGTCCACCCCGCCGTGGCCACGATGGTGGCATGGTCTACATTTAATCCCCTTATAATCTCGCAGCTACCTGCTTCCCATCATCCCATCAATCTTCCTCATGATCACCAAGCAGGTCTCCACTCCTGCCTCTGCACTTCCCCCGCGTCCTCAGAGACCCGTCAAGTATGTTCTTCCAGTCACCGCCCCAGACGGTTCCGTAGCATACGATCGTCCACTGGAAAACTACTTTGATGCCTCCATGGCCTCGCGGCTCATCCCTCGTCAACCCCCAACCAAGGTACGCACACGCTTCTCTCGCAAGGCCGACCATGACACGCCTTCCAATCTTAGCTCTATGATACCATCGCATGCGCACACGACCACAGATACGAGTTCACCTTCAACACGGTCGATGCCGTCTGGTCTGCGCCCCGCCCTCTCGTTCTCAATCCACCCGATCGTCGTCGTTCGCTCGCCAACCTCCCTGGCAACTCGCCAGACTACATGGGCATCTGTCCAGACCAGCCAGGCTGGCGTCCACGTCGTTCTTCTTACGAGAATCGACGCGGCGTTGTCGGTGTCATGCCGAGCGAAGTAAACACCCTCGTCCCGTTCATTCCTCCCATCGATACCAGCCTCCCGCCCCCCAGCAAGGAGCGTCTCGATGAAATGGCCAAACGCTTCTTGGCCGACGCACACGCTGATTTCGACAAGCCTGCTCCCGATGCCACAATCGACGCCTCTTCCTCCACCGAAACTGCCGGACCCACAGACGAGGACGAGGACGCCTTCTTCAACTATGACACGGAGAGCACCCTCGACTGCGTCGATACGATCGTCCGCAAGGAGTCGCCGCAGTCCCAGCACAAGTCGCACGACGCCGACGTCGATTTCAACTCGAACATGGAAATCGACATGGATACGGACACCGAGTCGGATACGGATACAGACAGCGACGACGGGTACGACTGGAACGCAACCCGCACGCCACCGTCTGGTCCTGGTTCGCAGTGGTTGATTCCGCGCAAGCGTCCCTCGGTCGTCATCATCGACGGCAAGGACATCACCATGACCGACGACTCGAGCGACACCCGCGTCGACTCACCTCGCCCTTCACCAGACGCCAAATATACTAGGAAAAGAGGAAGGAAAGGCAGGCGGACGAAGGCGAACAAGGCTCCAAAGAGGCAGACGAACGACACGCCTACACGGCGGGGTCGCCAGAGCACCGCCGTGCGCAGTCTTCCTCAGGAACCGCGATATGGCTCTTGTGAACGTGTCTCGTCTCTCCCTCCCACACGATCTGGAAGCGTCACGGCCAAGTCGCATTCACCAGTCTCGATCGCCGCTGCCGCGCAACAGATGCAACACGTTCGACTTGTTTCCCCAGTGATCCCCCGCTCATCTCCGCGACTCGCCCAACGCGAAGGGTTGGCTGCACCCCCAAAGCTGTTCCCCTGCCAGCTAAACGGCTGCTCCCAGGTCTGCGCGTCCTTGGGGGACCTACTGCGACATCAGCAGTCGCTGCGACACCGTCGCCCTTCGCAGTCTTGTTTGGCGTGCGGCAAGGCTTACACGCGTCCAGACGCGTTGAAGCGGCATTTGAACAGCAAGGTGGGGTGTAAGAGGGAGCACGGGTCTAGGTCCTCTCTGAATCTAGAGACGGGAGAAGGCGAAGAAGGTACGGGAGCGGAAGCGAACGATGCGGTGCCAGTGGCTGAACGATCGGGGTGAGGCGACGGCGTGTCCACGTCCCCTATCGTTATCTTCCAGCCTCCGGTCCTCGGTGCCAGGATGGGGCGATGACTCCGAACCACTTGGGGATGATCGCTTGTTGATTCATTTTCATAACAAACCCGCAGGCTCGGGCTATGTTTCTCGACCACACGCTCCTTTTCTCGGTTTCTATCATCTAATTCTTTTCCCTATTTATTTCCGCTCGCTCGCCTTTGGATGCGAGCGACTCGTGTATTACATGCATGTGATTCGTCTGTCATTACTCGCCTAAATAATGGTCATTCGTTTGGTGCGAAAGGATGGTCCCCGTCACAGCGTGTTCGAGCCTTCAACGGAACTGAGTTTGTTTGTTGATCCATTACGACCGCGGCACGAGACAGACCGAATGCAACCGTGAGCGAGCGCTCAGCGGTCATGTGTAGTTACACGAGTTCGTGCGCAAGCGGTCGCGGGGAACGTCCGGCGGATGGGCCTGCTTCGACACGAAACGCGAACTTCAACCCCGAGACATGAAGCTCGCGTGCAGACCACTCATGCGTGTTTGGACCTCGGTAGGGACTGTGACGCCCAGACTCCAGCGGATCGCAAGGCAGTCTAAACGCTTGGCACTCTGTACACTCGAGTCAATCGTCTCTACAGCGCTCGGGCCGCGGGAGCATTGGGTACAGTTAAGTAATTTAACCTCCGCGGAATCCGAGTCTGTCCTGTCAAATCACTGATTTATCATATGGAGCTGACAAGCGTAATGTTTGAGACGACGATTCGTGAACCTTGACCAAGATTGGCTGGCTCTGATGCAGAACGAATGGAACACTGCTTTTGGTATGGTAAAACCTGTCCTCTAGATGAGTCTGAGTCTGACAGAATGCAAGTGTCAGACAGAAAAGTTCCTCGAGACCGCCGTCACGGTGCAGCTACTGGTTCTCATGATTTCGGAATTTCGCGACAGTTAGTGTGAACGTTTGGACCCCAAGTTGTTCGTTTCGGGATTCATTTCCGGTGAACTTTTGGGTTCTGCTCGGGAGCAAACCCATTTGGAGTAAGTACGCTGCGCCGAGTCAGAGGACATACTTATCTGTCGTGTGAGAAAAGGCGATCGTTCCGTTCTTGACCCGCGTTCCCTTTCATCTCCAGTCATGGGCGCAGACCGCGACGAGTCTCCACCCCCCTCCGAGTACGTCCATCTACAACGTCGATCGTGCATTCTTGGTGATCTCAGGATTAAGGAAAGCGAGGGAGTTCGGACATAACGATATCCCTGTTGGCGCTGTTTACCAATCCAGGTGCGTGTTCCTCTCTTGCAACGAGATCCTCCTTCAACGTCCGATTCACAGAAGGGAACTGATGGATAAAGGCGTACATGGCGCGATTCGCAAGGGAATTCACGGGGATAAATACGCGGGCGCATACTCGATCCTTCTGTGTGGAGGATACGAGGACGACGAGGATTGGGGAGACACCATGTATGTCGCTTTACCACTATCCGGACCCGCCCATCCTCATGGTTGGTTATAGCGTCTATACTGGCCAAGGTATGTGCAGTGTGATAGCTATTCGTGTAGCTCGAGTATGTAACAAAAGGCAGGAGGGCGGGACGCAAGAGGGGTATGCATACTCCTTGTAGACCAGCTTTTTGCCACTAACATCTTCTCAGAGACAAATTGAAGACCAAACGATGGAGACTCCTGAAAATAGAGCTCTAGTGGTAAGTTCCAGAATGGAGTCGCATGGAGCCGCTTCATGTTTTTCAGGTGTCCAAACACACAGGGAAGCCAGTACGCGTCATACGAGGCGCAGATAAAGGGAATGATCACGCGCCACCTTCGGGGTGAGGCATCGATTAACGATGGTGGTTGAGAGCTTGACATTCGTTGACAGGTACAGATATGATGGGCTCTACAGAGTGGATTCAGTGAGCATCATTTATTTCTTGGAATACTGCGTTCTCATTTTTTCAGTTCTGCAAGAGAAGCGGGTTGAAAGGTTACAAAATGTGCATGTTCGATCTCAGCGTAAGGTATCACTATCCGTCAAGCTAACCTTCTGACGCTTGGACGCTTAGAAAATCGTCGAAGATGGTAGTGCACCTTCTTGATCCGGAGAGAAAGCTGCTGGTGCCGAGGACGTCGCACCCTGGAGAGACTTGTGAAGATGAGAGGTGATGCTGGGTATAACCAGAGACGCGCCCACGCTCCATTGACCATTTCTGTACTTTTTCCGCGTTCGTTTCGCTATGTATTACAATGCATTGTCAACCAGTGCTTCGGCATAGATGAGGTACTGAAGGGAACGGCATTCCTCACAGAACTCGGCGCTTGCCGCGACTCGGTCGCGTCGCACGGGCGTTACTTCTGCGACGACCCCGCGCTATCCCATCGTTCACTGTTTTCGACTCCGCCGCGTCCCCAACATAGCTCCGCGTCCGCATGATTTCAGTGGTGACCCCCTCCCTCGTTATACCTCCGGTCACGCACGAACGCCTTCAATGTCGATCTACGGGTCAAGGAAACTTTCCGAAAGTCGCTTCACCTCCCTGGAAATCGGAATATTCCAAGGTGCGTATATGCGCTCCTGGTCTTCGAGCACAGCGGTCGCAAGTCGACATTGGTTCCTCCGATGGCGTTTCCTTTAGGCTCCTTTCCGACATACTTGCTAAGATCATGAGGAATGGGATCAACTTGAGTTCGTTTGGTTGCCAAAAGCTCGTTCGTTAAGTTCTTCGTCGCCGCGAGCTCCACTCATGTGCCCGTGACGCTAAGCGCTGACGAGGTCCTCGGCGAAGTCAGCCGGTCACCGGAAGGAAAGACAGAGAGAAGAGAGAGAACGACTCGTCCTGAAAGGCAAGACGGTCTTGAGGATTCTGGGAATGGTCAACTACCCAGCCTGCGCTCGTTGTTGAGTGCCAGTTCTACGACTCGGAGAATACCCATAATGCCCGGTGGGGGTCTCTGATACTGATAAAACGACTCTTCATTTCTGTCGGCCCGTGGACGAGGCGACGGCGTGGTTATGACAACAATAAAAGTCCTTAACGCCATGACCTATGAGGTCGACTTGTTTACATAAGAATGTCATGAGAACTCACCATCCGACGGCATCCGACGAGCCGTCTCACCTGTAAAATTTTGAAACGCAATCTTCGTTCGATGGCAAATTGCGCTTGTATATTTTCTTCTCTCTTCGACGATGACAACTCCAGCTCGGAATCTTGGTCCACTGCCTCATGGGAAACAATCAGCGATTCCGTGAATCCACCACGGAAACCGCCAACCCCACCGACCACCCTGGAGTACGTCATTAGCCACGTATTTTCGCCAGTCTACCACCCCAAGGGCGATGATTATACCGAAGAGAACGACCATACGCTAGCTTGCGCAGTGCATGCTGCTGCTCATGCTTATCTTGAACACATAGATGATGTTCATATGCCTCAGTGGATTCGCACCACAAAAATGCTGAAAAACTTGCAACTTTTCCTGAAACCTCCTCGGTCCAACTTGAATGCACACAGACCTTATTCGGGCTGGGACGAGCTGGATCAGGCTAGGATTATCTTCCAGCTTGGTCGAATGAAAACCGGAGGTAGACCTTGAGGTTCATTGTTGATTTCCCTGCTGAAGACCTGTAGATATACTGGCATACCCTCCTCCATATCATGTTACATTCCAAAAAGAAGTCCACTGCACTCTGCATGAATCATTCCGCACACTCCGATCCCAAGAGACAGAGCATGAGACGGTGCTCTCGTACCCTGTGCTAGCTTGCAGGATCCCCAATGAAGTGTTTGGCGATGAGCAATTCCAGTCATGTCTTGTACGATTTCGCTCTGGCATGGCTGTCGAGCATGTTTGTCTAACAGTGGGTGACATTGTTGACCCAAAACGCATTACCAAACGATACCGCCCTCATCACGTTGTCCCGCATCATTCAGACCCCGAGTTGTTTGATAATAACCCCGGATGGTCTCGTACGGACTTGTGGGTTTTCATCAAGCTTATCGTCCAATCGTCCCTTGATCGTTCTTCTCTTGGTCGCGGTGTTTATAAAATCTTCATGTTATTTTTCATGTGCAACCTGGCAAACCACGCAGCCCACACCGATCTTCCCAGTATCTTTCTTTACTCGATGTCAGCCAAGATCATCCGACGCTTCAGAAAGCTTGATTTGGGTCCGAAGTGGCTCGGAGATGCGGTGTCACACGCTTGCACGAGTCTTTCACAAACCCTTGACAAGAGACGACAGAAAGTTGAGACCACCCGATGCTCACCGTGTCCCTGGAATGCCTCTCAACTCGATCTCGCCAAAGACATTCAGTCTTCCTTCCCTATCATTCACGAGTATATCCAAACATCTGCGGCAAACTATAGCACCAATCTCCCACGAAAGCCTTTCCTCCCAAACAGCCGCCTCCGTCGCACCCTCAATGTTATTTTGTCCAATGTTGACGGTTTTTTGCCGCGTTCAATGATGTTCAACTCCGAGATGGACACTAACAAGCTTCACACTGCGCTCTATGACGTTGGGTTGGCTGTCAGGGAGGATCTCGACGACTGGGTTGCTTCCGTCATAGATACTGAAGAGGCTTGCTCACAGCTAGACAATTTGGCGCAGCGATGCAAGTGGCTTGCACAGTATATCTGTTCTGACTCTTTAGAAGAACCCAGCACGCCAGAGCTTCAGTCCGCCTCAGATTCCTGTGTCGAATCTTGCCTCGAAGTCAACCTTCTCCCTGACATCCCCTTATTCGATCCGGACAGTTTCTCCACCGCGGTCCTTATCATCATCGAACTTTGGGTCGCTCTCGATAAACTGCTTATCAAAGAGTTTCCCATGATTGCTGACTACTCTCCAGAAATACCCATCGAGCTACTTTCTCGTTTACTTATCCGTGATACAACGGATATTCACCGAATTTGCCGTGCGAACCAGTACCTCTTTGCTCGGCACAGCAGAGCCCACCCGGGATGGTCGGTATTTTCGGACGAATTTACGGAACAAAGTTTTCCTTGCCGTTACTATGATAGTTCACCCCATCTTCAGCATCTCAGGAACCAAATCGAAGATATGCTACCTGCCGAACCGTCACATGCCAAGGTCGTGGTATTCGAACTGCAGTGCCCACTGTCGTTTGATTCTTGGCGTTCTGTGACCTGCTTGTTATCTCGCCTTGAAAATGACAAACGGCGTTCAGGAGACGTACGAGTTTGCGACGTTCCCACGCTACAGCAACATGCTCTAGTTGGCGGTAGTCGCACTTTCTCCCTATCTTGCAATAGTTCTGCTCCTAAACGATGGACGAGGCTCTATTATTCTTACTACTCTAAGCCAAAGTGCTTTCTTGGTCGTTTCCGACCTGTACACGAGCTTCCAGACGGGCCATACGAAGACGATATATCGCAGCGGTACCTTGGCGACACCAAACACACGTCTAATCATGTTTTAGCTGCCCAGGTGGACTGCAATCCTAATATTTCATTGCTGGAATTCATCGCATTTGGACACTTGCGCAGTGGAGGGTCACTCCAGTGGTTCAATATCTTACGGGAATTGCGAAGCAAAACTCTCGACATTCGTCGCGACGGGGTTTATGTACTGTTTGCACAGACCTCTACTCAAGTCGGACCACTCGATAGCACAGGAGAGTTGTTGTGGCATCAGGCACTTCAGGATGAACCATTCTGCCGAGCGCTTGTGAGCGAACTGGAGAGCTTGTTTGAAGATGTCGGTGTCGGTTCACCTGATGGTCCCGCGATGGCTACGATCTCTTTGCTCGCTAGTATCCTCGTTTCGAAACATTTTGAAGATGTCTCTGCGCGAGCCCACCAACTCCTTCGGGTTGTGCGCCGCAAAACGTTCAACTGGGTGCGCGAACTGCTTCATGACATTAGGGAGTCGCCGACCGCGAACGAAGAGAATTTCCGGTCTTTGCGGGACATAGCCGCCGTCTGCAGGAGTACATTTGATGTGGGCTCTGCTCATATAAGCTGTGCGCTCTTTCGTTCCGTGCAGGACATCGAAATTGCTCTTTCCTGTTCTATGCTTATATGCACCCCTGTGCTCCACCTTTCCTCAGGCACGTCCGATCCTTACATCAGACGTCCGACAATGCATTTGACGACGTCTGATCACAAGGCCTTCCTGCGTACTCGAACCCACTTCTCGCTCGAGACAGGCATCTTTCCCTCGCTCTTGAGCAGTGGTTGAGGGATGCTATCCAAGCTGACATCACGAACCTCGGCGTTGACCGTGCCGTGCAAACCATCTGGCCCGGCTACCGGCCGAGTCCGTGCTGGTGGAAACCACTGCAGTCACCAAGAGCTCATTGGTGCGTGGGAGAAACTGCGCGAGCAAAGGACAGGCGTTCGCAGATAGTGCACCTTAACTTGCTCGATGGATCAGTCCTGGTGGATGGTAAGCCTATAGAAAACAGGTTGCCGGACGAGGTTGTGGACGATTTCATGTACCGCACGCTCTTTGGCAATGTACGTGATGTTCATTTTCCAATGCGACATTGACCACGCAACTTTTCTTTATAGTGTGACTTGATGGTCGTTCCATCTGACCTTCCAGGAATGGATTTCGTCACAATGTCTTCTATTTCTAACCACCGCGTGGGTCGTCCAACTGCGTGAAGAATCAAGTGCTGAAGCCTATTCAGGTACATTTCGCGGTTCAAGACGACTACTATGCGTCGCAATTCGGGGACGTCGTCATTCGTGCCCAGAATGAAGACACAAATGACATCTTTGAGCTGATCTCTTACAAAGTATTGCGGAAGCATCTTCCAAAATCACTCATTAATGACCATGTCCACTGGTTCAATCAGTCCACGTCTATCATCGAGATAAGACCTGCCGACAGCCCATGGAAACAATCGTCGGACAACTGGGCAATCCATCTGAAGTCTGGACAATCTCGTACAAGGAGGGGAAGCCAGTTTCTCGTCGACCAGCAAAGCGAGACATGGAGAATGGTTTCAGAACGTTTCTTGTGTCTCGACGATCATAGGAATTTGATTATCTCTGTGTCTCCAGTTGACGCAGCTCCGTCTCCAACGTTACGATTATCCGTCGCTTTGCCTCGTTACGACCTGTCCTTTTTCGTCAACGAAATTGACAACTTCGAATCCTACGAGTTCAAGGGCATGGTGTACGACGAAGATCAATGCATCGGAACGCTATGCGGTCTTACCAATCGGCTGGTCCTGCGCTCGAAAATTCAGATGGAGGCGGATCTTATTCCAAGATGTGTCTTGGTTCCGCGCCACCCTTTTCTCTCGCAATGTGGTGATAACGTCCATTTCGAGCTGCCTTCTTCCCACCAAGTCCAATATAACATATATCGGGTTGACGCAGAGCTTGGTTGCTTGAAAGGGTCCATTGACTTGGAGAGTCGGCTACTCCTAGCTCGTCTGCATTTCCGCACTGGCAGTGGATGTAGACCCGACCGGCTGACAGGAAGAACTGGAATAGAAGAATCAATTTCACTTATATGGTTAGCTGGCACCCGGCTGGGAATGGTAGAATGGCCGCGCCGGTCGTGGTTTGAAGAGGCCCAAACTCAAAGCCCCCAGATACGTTTTGCATTCGCAAACTGGGGTGTCTTCACCCATAAAGGATCAGAATCTGAACTTCTTCGCGAGGCATATCTGTTTCCGTCTGAAGTCGGCACACGACTCTCCAAAAAACCAGATTCAAAGTCGTTGGACCAATTGCTTCGCGAACGTCCAGTGCCTGACATCTTGGAACCTGATACACTGTCGTACTACAATCCCATCCACGATCCCCCTCTTCCGACTAGCACAGAACCTCTGCGTCGGCTATTCTCCTCTCTTCAAACAAGTGACACTGCACGTCTTTTTCAGATCGACTACATATCTCGACTTCACGAAAGCGCTCATTGCTGTAAGGCAGAAATATACCGTCGCGTAACTTGCCCTGGGGGCAGTGAGAAACCTTCTATCGGAAGACTCCGTCAACACTACACGCAGTGCAAGATCAAGTATACGGAGAGTCTAAACATGATTAAGTCTACCCTCGGGCCCAAGACGGACTTCGAACGACTTCTCGACCAATGCGGACAATGGCCACGTGTTACACCGTTCATCCTACTCCGCTGTCTTGGGTCCACCTCGCCGACCGAGCTCCCCGAGAGTTGGAAGAAATGTTTGATTTCTCTGGCTCTATTGGCCTTGAACGTACAGCGAGCACGACGAATGCTTCGGTTCGCTTTGGAAAACCTTGAAGAAGACTTGCTTAAAGAGTTGGAGAATGAGCCATGTGATGGATGGGATCCTGCAAAGTTCCCCGACTGGTTGCTGATCCAGGCATGTCATCTATTCCGTGGTGTAAATGATCTTTGTCGATCTTTGGTTCTTAATTTTCTTAGCTGCAAGGCAACTTTCTTATTCGTCGTGTCCAGGCCCACGTCGCGAAGGAAATGATCTCTCCCCGATCTGGCAGAAACACCCTGATGCAACTCAACATGGGTGAAGGGAAGACTTCCGTGATAATTCCGATCGTCGCAGCCGCCCTCGCCGACGGAAGTCAGCTAGTCCGTCTTGTCGTCCCAAAATCATTGATGCTCCAGACCATTCAGACCATGACTGATCGTCTTTCCGGCCTGGTTAACAGGCCGATATACCATCTGATCTTCGCTCGTCATCATGCAAATAACAGCGGCAACGAGGTCGCACGTTTGCGAGCACTGGCGACTAAATGTAAAAACGAACGCGGTATCATTGTCATGCAGCCAGAACATGTTTTATCGCTCAAGTTGGCTTGCGTGGAGATGCAAGTTCTCGACGTTGGAATAGGGACGAATTCGACTCAGAAATCAAGCCTCCAACATGTCCTACATATATTGACGGGTTCGCTGTCGAAATATGTGAGTACTATGTGAGTGATGAAGGTCTCGTGGTGACTGACGACCAGAGCGCAGCTAATGAAAAACACCTACATGTCCGCTGTGGTTGGCCAGGTCAAACAATGGCACCGCGAATCTGTGGACCCATTGACGGGCCAAAAAGCTGAGATCGTGGCATCCAAGCGGCTGATGGCGCTTCAGAATTTCTTCCGAGCTCAAGTACGGGATATCATCGACGAGAGCGACCATGTCCTCCGCCCGCAGTTTCAACTAGCCTATGCACTTGGCCGCCAGCATCACTTTGAAGGATCCCCAGACAGGTGGACCGTTATACAGCAGGTCTTCGAGCTGGTGAAACGCCATGCATACTTCCTTTCAGCACCGGATTCAGACAAGGTGCAATGTCACAGCCACTCGCCTGGATCATTCCCTGAGATTCACGTCCTGCAAGCCGAGGGTGGTAAGCAATTGATGTTATTGATCACACAAGATATCTTGGATGGACGCCTTTCGAACGTTCGTTTCCATTCCGAACTAGGACTCAGGGGAGCACTTCACGAGTTCATTTTGCGCAAGGATGTCCACCCGGATGCAGTCAAGACCGTGACAACGTATGCTGATCAGAGTTCTAGCATGGGCTTGTTGCTTCTTTTGCGCGGTCTCCTGGCCCATGACATCCTTTTGTTCGCTCTCTCGCAGCGCAGGTACCGCGTGGACTACGGGCTTGATCAGAGGTCCATGCCACGTACCATGCTGGCAATCCCTTACATCGCGAAAGACGTTCCAGCAGAAACAGCGGAGTTCGGGCACCCAGACATAACTATCCTGCTGACGTGCCTTGCTCACTACTACGGTGGTCTCGACGAGGACCAGCTCCGAATTTCGTTTGAACTTTTGTTGCAGCAGCACGATCCATCTTCAGAATATGCACGCTGGCTTGAAGATTGTGATGCCACGTTGGTGCCAGGCTGCATCCGAGAACTGAGCACCCTCAACATCAGGTCGTTCGAACAATGGAATACCCACCTTTTCCCTCTGTTCGCCCGAAACAAAATGGCAATAGACCTCTATCTCTCAAAGGTCGTGTTCAAGAAGCACGCGAAGGAGTTTGACCAGAAGATATCTGGATCGTACTGGGACTTGGCAGAGAATAAAGACCACCCAGTCACAGGTGAGTAGGCTCTCGAGCTCGTGTCCGGTTCGCAGGCAGATCAAATGTTAGGGTTTTTGGGAACGAACGACGGACAATATCTGTTACCGACTTCTATTACTCAGGACGACCAAGATAATCCTCATAATCAAGCAGGAACCAACGCAAGAGTTCTCGCTTACCTTCTTCAGCCAGAGAACTCGTCGTACATGATCACTGTAGATGAATATGGTGAACGATGGTCGACGCACAAGCTCCTCGAGGTCGTAGTTGAGCAGAATCCTCAGATACGTGTCCTGGTAGACGTTGGCGCACAGATTCTCGACTTCTCTAATTGGCAACTGGCAAGAGTGTGGTTAGACTGCACTAATGCCACAGAGACCTCTGGTGCCATATATTTCGATGACGACGACGAATTGATGGTGCTGGAAAGAAATGGGATCACGCAGGCCCTATCATCGTCGCCTCTAACTCAACAACTACACCGGTGTATCACGTATCTGGATCATGCTCATACAAGAGGTACCGACCTCAAGTTCCCACTCGGCTTTCGAGCGGCCGTCACACTGGGACATAAAGTTACGAAAGATGACTTGGTGCAAGGTATTGTTATTTTAGTGCGATCAACGATGACGATCGCTGACGGTCTTTAGGATGCATGCGTATGCGCAAGCTAGGACGCGGTCATAGCGTCATGTTTTTCTCACCTCCTGAAATCGATCGCGAGATTCGTTCTCTAGCCGCCAAAGAGAACACGGCCACTTCCGTCACTACCACCGATATCTTGCATTGGGCAATACAGCAAACATGGGACGAGATCCAACGGCAAGCTCCGTACTGGGCGCAGCAGGGAATGAGCCACCATTCTCGGTATGACGCTTGGTTCCGGTTCTGTCAAGACCAGATTACGTCCAAGCAGCTAGCGGATGCCTGGGTTCAGCCGGATCACAAGTCTTTATCCGATATGTACATGCCGCGCGCTTCTCCGAACACCACACCTCTCTCGAAGCTGCCCCCACAAATCCGGGAGCGCTGTGAAAACCTTGGGGTTTTGTCACTCCCTGACGTTCGCATGGACGAAGAACAAGAAAGGGAGGTATCTCGCGAGATAGAACGCGAGCGGGAGCTCGAGCAGCCCCCCAGGGTAACACCAGCTATGCATAGTCTTCACCAAGATGTCACCGCGTTCGTGAAAACAGGTATCGTTCCATCTCCGTCATGGAGCACAGCCTTCCGTCACGTCTTTGCAACTGTCGTCACCGATGCTACCCCAGTAGCCGCCGGTGGACGCAGTGATTGGAGTCCGTACATCTTGGCGACAGCGGACTTCTGCGACACCATCATAGAAAATGAATCTGCTCAAGGGAGGCTGAATGACTACCTGCGCCCAGTCCAGTGGGTCGTCTCCGGCGGGAAGATGGGCGGAGAGGATGCTCTCGTCATCCTGAGCCCATTCGAAGTTGATCGGTTGCTGCCAGAGATCAGAGTCAGCAAGCATGTCCACCTCCATATATACATACCACGTACAAACAAGCGCATGAAGCCAGCTGACGATCTCAGGCTGTATTCGATCCCTCCTGTTCCCTCTGACTGGGTTCCTCCCTGGGGGCTGATCGATCAGCTGAACATCCTCGCTGGTCAGTTATATCTGAGCGACTACGCATCCTCCGTCATTTCCTCGGCGTCCACACAGAGGAAGTGACTCGGAAGACGGGTACATTGACCGCCGCTCGTAACTGGTTCAGCAACCCTGGCTCCTCTGATGAAGAGATAAAGAATAGGTTGGAGGGAACGAAACTACCGCTCGTGATGCAGTTGCTCACCATTAGGAGGGGTGTGAGCTTCGTAGGGACGCACATGGGCAAAATTCTCCAAGGTTGGCCGCTGACCGAAGAGGACTTTGCCTCGCCTGCGAACATCGCGGGCTCGGAACGATAAGCCCGGGAGTCAAGGACAGTAGGATTGAAAGCATGGGCGATGGGGTGGAAATGATATTGTGGTAGTGCTAGTCTCAAAACGCTGTATAAGTCATGAAAAAGACGATGACCAGAACAACTGTCCGAGTCCGAACCAGCTTCAACTTCGACCCTCGGCTATTTTTTGGTCATGTGATCGCCCAAACTTTGTCGGACGGACTCAACAACGAATTTTTAGTCACGATCCGTGGTGTCGCATGTTGTGTAAGTGCATGATTTTACTTGAAAGCCTGATCGTTTTTCAGGAACGAAGATCCAATCATTCCCGATCGGCGGAAGCTTGTCCGCCCTTTTCGGCTTTGTTTTCGAACTTGACGATTTGCTCGCGGGAAGTGGCGCGAAAGTCCGCGCGACGCGGGGTCGCCAGCTCCCGCGGGCGAGACGTTTCAGACTTCGAACGGTTCTCCGCGGGTGCCAACTAAGTTATAACTTGTTGCCAACACAGATCCACGGGGATTTGAAGGCACATCAGTCAGTGTTGTCGTTCCTATATGTTGTCTTTGTCATTAAACTCAGCGTCTGCCACTACTTTCGGCAGGTACCAGTCGCTGGAAACTCGATTCTTCGGACGCGCCTACGTCCGCAGCGTCGCCGTGAGTGACCACGTCTGCAGTTCGCTTCTCATTCACCATATGCTCAGTGCCGATTTCAGTTATACACGTTGCCTGCTTACCTCCAGCGTCACGCGCAACGCGTACCTGAGCGCTGGTTCTATCTGACATCTCGGAGTTTGCAGTCGTATGGTGCGTTGCCCACCGCGACGTTGACGAGCGGCACCACGCTCATCTTGCACAGCCTCCCCTTTTCTTCATCGTCTATGACTCGTCATAGATGCGCCCAGTCTTATGGGCGGAGGATGCACGCGTTACGAAACTCACCCCCAACTGGATTCCAAAGACTTTTGTGATCTCTGGACGTGGTAGACGCACTTCGACTTTGCAACGTTGCTGGCTCACGGACATCTCGTCCCGTTCTTCATAGGGTAGAGAAATGCCTCCGCCGGTACTGGCCCCGGTTCCGCACTTGCCAGGTGTTTTGATTGGATACGATCACTGCGCACCGGAAATGATCCTATGGGACGCTTGCTAATGCCGCAGCAGACGCCGAAAAATCGGGCTTTTCGTCAGCACGCACCCAATTCAATTCCTGACCCCCGGAGACACTGTCTCATAAAGTCGTTGCTCGACATTCTGAACAAGTCCACCTCTAAAGAAGTAGTCAATGCCAGATGGAGCGAAGAAACGGGATCCTCTCCTCGAACATTCGGAACGCTCGACACTCGATGCTGGCCACGAATACCTCAGGCGCCCACGACGGCCAGATATGTAGCCACTCCTGATCTGGGCCAACAGTGAGCACACGCATGATCAACTAAAAGAAGCTCTGCGTGCCTATCGTGCCTTTCGACAGGCACGCGGCATCTGATGGTTGTTGTACTGCAGGTCCCCGAGAAAGCTTCCTTTTTTCTTCCCTCTGGCCGGTCGATGCGACCGCGATAGGGGCGTTTACGGCATTAAAACCATGTATACATTGCTCCCCGCGCGAAACGCGTGTGTACCTGTCCGTTTCGATCCGCGTCACGTTCCTCGTTTCCTCACCCGAATGGTACCAACCAAATCGCGATGAGGCGAACACCCATCCGATATCTAAATGAGCGTCATCAGCACTCGCTACGAACATGCCCTCGACGGGGCATGGACTAGAAGCGCACGAGCCGACGCAGCCCTCTAGCTGTTTTTTTTTTTTTTACGCGAGCACGGGGTTTAGCATGCCAATCACCGCTTGATGGTGGTCCGCCGAACATTTTCGGCCATCCTGCCTCCCCCTGTGACCTGTTCTTTCGTTTCCCAGGCGTGCATAGCAACGGGATCAGGTTCAAGGGTCTGGGCGCGAGTGGTGCATGTGGAGCGCGGATCTTGGGGTTGATGCCAGATCGCAGCCCGAGGGCACGCGCTCGCAGAATCGTTTGGCGCACGACGACCGTAGGAACGCTTAGACGCTAGCTTCGTTGGGTGGTCGAGGCGAGTCTAGGAACGTTTGAGCACAGACGGTCTAACTCTGGGACTCCCTCTCAGCTTTGCATACCGCTGCATCAAACGACGCCACCTGGAACCAGACCTGAAAATATTCGCAGCGGGGGGTCCTCCGTCGTTCATGTCTTGGCTCTGGTCTACGTTCGTTGCTTACGAGACGCCAGCGCCCGTCGCAGGCGGCTGACGAGTGTCGTCGTACACAACGACGTCCGAGAAGCATGGCTGGGGTTGCAGCCAGACCGACATGGGCGCGTTCGCGAGCCAATCGGAAGTGCGCGATAATGGGGAAACGTTTTTCGCGACGAGCGCTGGCCCGTGTGGCGCGCCCATCAAGATGCCGTACGAGTCTGTTCCACTTTGGTCGACCTGAGACGTCACTCAGGCTCGTAGAGCTGGGGGGCATGCTTGGTACCTGGAGCTTCCCTGTGGCATGACGCTCACACACATCCGACACGTTCCCTTCATGTTATCTGATATCGTTTTTCGCTCGCTCTCGCCCAGATCTAGGCGCTCCGGGGGCGTTGCACGGCGATTGTGGCACCTTTCGCGTTCGTTTCGCGTACGCGCCGGGGCGACGTGCGTCGTTCTGACGAGACGAACGTCGAAAGGCCGCCTCGGCACCGCATATATTGCGATGTCGTCGCACTTGGCAGCCGGTTCCCATCAAACGGTGGTGCGCGCTCGTCGACGCGAAGCGAGTCCATACGTCCGCTTCGTAGACTCGCTGACGGAGCGTGTCCAATCGACTGCGGACGCGCTCAGCGTTCATGTCATACCGGCCTCCTTCCCCGTCGCGTCTTTGTCAACGCGGCTCCACTTTCCAGACGGGGTCAGATCCGATCGAATCGTCGACGAGAAGCCTATCGTACCGGGGGAAACGAACGAGAACACCCTACGACTCGAACACAGACCCCAGGGGCGGCGCGCCGGACACACAGGCTACAGGCTACCTGACGCCGCCGACCGAACTGGGATTCATGTCGTCGTTCGTCGAGGCGTTCGTAGGACGACGTTTAGGTTCAACTTTGACGGCCTCGTTGGCCGCAGCCTCGCACCGCTCTCGTCGTCGCATGTACGTCGCGGAAGACGACGCGTCGGGGCTGTGTCTACGTATGTCGACCGAGAGATCTATCTCTTCCGCGTGCAGCCCGCTTTCCGAGCCAGATTCGAGCGACGACCCGTTTAGGCGGGACCTCACGAGTCGCGTCAAGAACAGAGAGAGAGAGACCGCGAACGAGACAGCGACTAACCCCATCGAATCAAGAAGTGGCCCCCTGTCAGACACGCGTCGCGCTGGTTAGACGCAGCATACACGGAACGTGGTGCGAGTCCCACGCGAACCCACCCGATCGGCGCCCACGTCTCGGAACTCGGGGCAGACGGGTTCTTTGTCTTGTCGAGCGTCGGGGTTTCCGGGCGACACCCCTCGCTGGCTGCGTCCCCGTGACAAAAGGAACACAAACAAGGTTCGAAACGAGAACGCACACCACTCAGGTTCGTCAACAAGTCGCCGACCTCCGTTTCGAACCCTAAAAGCACCCGATCACGTGAACATTGAGAGAATAGAACCCTCGATATGAGTAGGGGGGCGAGGGGATCGAGCGGAACGCGGACGGCCGCCCCCGTTTCGAAAACGGTCTAGCTTAAGACTCTAGGCTCTGCCCGGGTTTGGTGGAGCCAATCAACCCCTTATCGGCTGTGCGGTCCCCTGGGTGTTTCTTTGTTCCGTGATAGGGCGAGTTCGGATTCGCGAGATCGGGCTCGTCGTCTGGCGGCGTGTTGTGGGGCCCAACGTGGTCGCCACGAAGGGGGGGATGTCAAACTGGCCACCGCTAGGGTGCGTTTCCGGCGGGTTCCGTCCCGCTGGGTGCATCTGTGAAGAGTGGGATCGACGCGAGAATTAAATATCGAGGTACATACACGAGGTACAGCCCAACGAACGACAAGGATATTCCGTTCCAACACGCGGGGAACTCGAATCGCCTTTTCCCAACCTCGCACGGCTTTGCAACGTTGCGATCTGGTTCGTGTGTGCGCCTGTTTGTGCTCGTCCGAACACTGCCTCCAGGACGATCAGAACTTTAAGCAATCATCATCAGGATGGAGTGCGTGCGTTCGTCGAAAATCTCTCACCGCTACACGGGGAGTCTGGAGTCTGGGCCTGCGTCGATGCTGCGCTGATGCGGCCCCATCTTGATGTTCGCGTTCCAGGTCGGACGCCCCGTGCTATGGCCGATCATGGAGCACGACGACACTCGATGAAGTAGGTCGTGGGTAAATCTCGACCGTGTCGGTCGGGATGCTGGCGACCATGCATGTGCCCGAGCGCCAAACAGGGCAACGGAACCTTCAAGTCGGACCCGTCGCGCCATTCGAAACTCGTGCCAGCTCACACGCCCGTCAGCCGTCCCAGGGACTCTCCGACGGCGAGAGGAAGCAGACGTCGAGACGGGCGGAAAAACTTTGGAGGGAAGCTCGGCCAAGGCGTCGCTCGTCCGTTTCGATCCCTGTGGCCCATCATCACGTTTGATCGTGACGAGACACAAGGCAATTGCGGTATGGGACCGCGGCCGGTCCTGGTGACTTTGCATTCCGCAGTAACCATCAAGCAAGAGAACGACTGCGACGCCATCCATTCACCACTCGGACTACTTGGGACGATCGGAACACAGCAGACTCACGTGGGAGAGATGTCGAGTGCGAGGCCGGGCATCATACGGAAGAAGAAAGAGTGTCGTAGGGACTTGTAACGTCAGAACGGGGGTGCGCAGCCAATCTTCGGCTTGCGCCAATTCCAATCTGAGTTCTCGGAGACGTGGACTGAGTCTGGGACAGCGGCGAATCTGGCATCACGTGGTCCGTGTCGGCAAGTGCAAGAGACAAAAGAGACGGTCGGGAAGAGCCGTGATTACTGGACGAACGACGGAGAGGGTGGCGGAGGTTAAAAACCAAGGCACTCCAATTGTGACGCCAAGTTCACACCCGGCCTTTCTCCCCCTCCGCCCGCCCTCCTCGTCCTCCGTCCACGATGGCGACGCTCCTCCAGTCCGACAACGCCCGCTATCCCGACTACCACACCCCGAGTCCGTCCAACAAGCCCATCCATCTCGGCCCGTTCGACTCGTACGAGTTCAACCAGCTGCAGTCGCCTCCCTTCCCCCACTCCTCCTCCTACAACGGATCCTACCACAACTCCCCCTACTCCGGCCAGTCCGACCTCAGCTACGACCCTGACGGTCCTGACAGCTTCGCCCTCCTCGGCGATGGTCTCGATGGCCTCGCCGTCCGCGAAGACTATGATCCATCCGAATACGACGCCCCCAACTCTTCTGGCCTCCTCGTCTTCGACTCCGACTTCATGCCCAGCCTCGATCCAAACGGCGCCCACGTTTCCGTGTCCGTCACCCCTGCGTCCATCGACCAGCACTCCCCGCGCTCTTACGATCACAGCTCCCCCTCTAGCAACGGCGAGGGTCGTTCCCGTAGCCGTGCCTCGTCCGTCTCCTCGAACCCCCAGGGCCTCTCCCACTCCTCCCCTCACTTCGATGTCGCACACAACTTTGAGAACCTGCGCTTCGAGTCCCCCAACTGGCGCCATCATCAGCTCCCCGGCGAGAGGACCCTCTCCCCCCCGCGGAAAGCCCAATCTCCCCCTCAGCTGCTCATTCCGGACAGCAGTCCCGCCCTGTTCGCTCAGGAAGCGCCCATGATCAACGCCCCCGAGGGCGATGGCGGATTCGTCTCGAGTGGCCCCCAATTGCACATCGTTCCCGCTACTCCCGTAAGCGGTGGCGGAGCGGCTTCGCAAGCCGCCGTTCCTTTCCAATCCACCTTGGAAACACTCCATCAAGGCAAGTTCATTGATATCATCACAGTTATTTCTGGAAATTCATTCTTTCCATTCTTGTCCTGCCCGCGTTTTACCTCCGGCAAACAGGCTCGTCGCAAAGCGGTTCACAGCAACAAACGTCAACACCCCCATGGGATCAGCAACCAACTCAACAGTCCGAGGTCACCCAATCTCTCGGGGTTCCAACACAGTTGGGTGCACAGCCTTTCCCCCACAGCCACGCTTCCCATCGGGGGCTGTCCACCCTCGGTCCCCAAGTCCATCCCGATGGTACAAATACCAACTTCCTCTTTCCAAACATCCCACCTCGCACGCGCAGCAAATCCGATACCGCCTCGCAACGTCCTCAGCTCTGGAATTCCTCTCTTATGACTCAAGATCAATTCAGCGCCCTCAATTCTTCTGCTCTCGACGACTCGGGCCCTACCGTCAGTCTCGACGAAATCCATCCTCAGCAACACACATCCTCCGCCGGTCACGCGCAGTCATCGTTTAATCTTTCCAACGCCACCCTCCCTCACTTCAATTTCAACCCCACCTCAGTCGACAGCATGGCCGCCTTCCTCAACCCCAACGACCCCACTGCCGTCGGCATCCGCCGAGCCAAATCTGAAAGTGGTCGTCCCGGCCACAATCGCCTGTCTCGCTCAGAGGATATGACCTCCTCTATGCTCTACCCTCCATCCTCTCAACAGGACTTCATCAATCGCCAGTTCCTCTACCCACAGGAGACTGTCCCTTCCATTCGTGGCCACTCACGCAGAGCCTCCTCCGGATCTCGTGGCGGTGCTGACGGCAGCTGGAGCGCATTGTCATCCAACCGCGCGAGTCCGTACCCCAGCCCGTCCGCGAGTCCACGCGTTCACTACGAGGATCTTCCCAACGTTGCTCTTGCCGGCAGACAACAATCTATGCTCCGTCCAGATGTTGCACAGCCCACGACCGGTGCTATGATCACCGTCTCGAAGCAGACGGTGACGAGCGAACGCACAGCTGGTGCAAGCCATCGTCGCAGGAAGCAGGACGCCAACTTTATGTGTCCTGTGCCGGGCTGTGGTAGTACGTTCACGAGAAGCTTCAACTTGAAGGGTGCGTCGCCCGATTCAATTACCTAACATGCTGACTGACCACGTTTTCAGGGCACATGAGATCTCACAACGAGGAACGTCCGTTCCAGTGCAAGTGGCCCGGTTGCGGCAAGGGCTTCGCTCGGCAGCATGACTGCAAACGTCACGAGCAACTGCACTCCAATTACCGCCCCTTCACCTGCGAAGGGTGCAACAAGACGTTTGCTCGCATGGATGCGCTAAACCGACACCGTGAGTGTCCTCGCCCGATGCACGTCGATGGCTCGTTACTCATCGCCGTCCAGTGCGTTCTGAAGGTGGGGCCGAATGTCAGCGTATCTTGGATGCTGCCAAGGATTCTGAAAAGGCGCCGGCCCTCAAGACGGAAGAAAAGTCGTGGCCTGGAATGAGCGTCATGGTTTGATGCAACTATTCACGTCGATCCGCCTGTCACGCCAGTCACCCTGAACGCCCATATAATGCGCATCAAGATAATCTTGCAACTGTATTCTCAACCTCGACTACCATAAACACGGGACGCCTTGCGGTTTTCTGCTTTGATTTCGTTGGCCGTTCATCCCGCTTATTCCCATTCGCATCCTACCTGACATTTATGCTGATATTGACTGCACGATCAACCATCGTTTATTCCTGTACACCGCTCTGCTCGTCTTTATTATTTACTTCTCTTCTCTTCTTACCTATGTTCGATTCTTGTAGCGTAGCTCATCGTAGATATTGGTGATGTGAGTCATCCTACATATTTATGTAACTGGAACGCGAGACCTTGGAAAGCAAATCATTAATATATTTCTTCTGATGGCGTGGGGCGTGGCAGTGGCATGACCTCGAGGTTTGCACGAGGCCTATGTACGCGCAACTTCGGACGTCCGATCAGCTTACGCCGAGACGACGACAAGGAAAGATGGGGACGCACAGGGCATGCACTGCCTCGGTCAGAAAGGGCTGATGACTCGGTGACCAATGCATGAGTCAGGGGGGTATCCCTGAGTCAGCAGTGCCTTGCACCGAGAGAAGACTCCAAGGACGAGAGATCCCGATCGCGACGAGAGAGAGAGGAGGGTTCTCGAGTCCTTGGTAGCTGCGCACGAGACTTCGCCGTCGTAGTTTTCCCAAAAGGGGATTGATTCTCTTGCGAGAGCCTCTCTCGATCCCCCCCCCTCTCCGTGCCTTTGGAGCGACCGGATCGCGCGACGCGGCGAACGAGGGTCGTGCTCGGTTGGCAGAACGCCTTTCCGACGCCTCGGCGTAGCGTCGGACGAACGTCGGACCCAGAGTTCACGCGGAACGTCGTCCAATTGCGTGCCCGACAGGGAAATCTCGACGTCGAACGTCGCGAGGAGGACTCTCGGAGAGACGGTTTTCAAGAGGTTGAGCCCGTCGCGAGTCGCGACGGTATGACGTTGTTCACGGTCGCAACGTTGCAGCGCCGTCGCCGCGTTCTGACGCACGGCGGTCGTAGACCGTGCCAGCAACCGTATTGTACTTGCGCCGTCGGGCTTCGACGAGTGGAACGTGTGTGTTTTTTTTGCCGCAGGCACGCCCTCCCAAGGGGCCCGGAAAAGTCAGTGAAGTGAGATCAGCGATCATGCTGCACCCTTGCTTCAAGTCGTATGTCGGCACGCACGCACGCGCTCCGACGTATACGACGTCGAACGTCGAGCGAGTTGCAACGTGGAGCGCTCGGGACCTGCCAGGCTCTCCCTCCGACCGGCGACCCGAGTCGCGAGGCGGTGCACACCTCGGTTCGATGGCGTCACGTCGACCCGTCGACACTGCCCCCTTCCCCCCCCCTCCCCCTCCTCTCTTGGCTCCCAGTCCACGTCCCCGAGTCGCGTCGATGATGCGGCCATGTGGGACTGCGTTGGCTCGCGGGTCACTACACGTCCAACATGGGTCGGTTTGGATCAGTCGCCGGGCGCAAGCACGCGGCTAACACGTAAACGTCGTACTCCCGTGCGCCGAACGACTCGGAACTTGTCAAGGGCCCGGGGGAAATAGCGAGGTTGGGTATCCGCTCGGAATCTGAATCTCTTTTTTCCCCGGGATGCGGCAGCATGCGAGACCATTGAACGACGGGCGACGCCGTCGTCCCCCTGGCAGAAGTGTCCCGGGTTCAACGTTCGACGGGGTCGACGCTTGCCCATTGGTCGGCGGTCGGTCTTTCGGTGGCTGATTCATCTCCGATTCAGATCGCACCGGCGACCTGGTTTGTATGCCGCCGCTTCGGCGAGTCCCGGGTCCCCACTACCGGACGAGGAAAGTCGAAAGCCAGGTACTTACACGTACGAGATTGCCGGCACCCGGTGATCAAAAGATGCGTCGCGATTGGAACGCAGACGGGGGGTCAACGTTGGGCCCGCGGAGAATCGCCGAGTTTGGCATGATTGAGTCGGGGGACGGACGACGAAGACGAAGGGGTGGCCAAAGCCTTGAAGGGAGGTGGGACGCACTGAGCGAACGCCGGCCCGGCGCACGGCGTTCGCGAGCTCCGACCTCCAATTTCATTTCGCCACCGTCACGGTCGCTAGTCCTTTTCGACGTCCTCGAGCAGCCGCCGCCATCATCGAGGACAGCCTCGTCGTTTCTACTTCCGTTTGCAGGATCGACGCGATCGTTCGAGTTGGCGTTGGGGTCTATTATCGGATACGTTTAGCGTCGAGAGCGCACAGGTCAGCGGAGGCTTGGCGTCAGTCATGCCCACATCGTGGCCATCTCCGTCACGTCAGGGTACTACGATCACACTACCAAGGACGAGAGCGACTGCGGGGCTGACGCATGCTGTACGGCCTTGTTGTAGTACCGTTCGTGATCGTAAGCGAGCTCGGGACATGTTCTCTTGCCCCTCTCTCTACTTTGTCGCTCTGTTTGAACGCCGTGACGAACATGCGTTCGCTTCATCTTTCCTGATCCAGCGTGACGTCTCCCGAGAACGACGGTCCCTGGGATGGAAAGACGCACATCTGTCCCAGGGCTGTGCTCCGTTGGCTCTCTCGTTCCCTTTGCGTCGCATCACGTTCGCGCATCGATCCCGTGCGCGCGATCCACGACCGGATCCAACACAACACGAGAGAACGGGCCGACGGTTGGCCTCAGGAACCGCAGCCGTTCGGATCTGATCTGTATCTCTCTCTCTGTATCTCTCTCTCTGTAGAGTTGCGTGTTTCGGACGGATCTCTGGCGGACGGCGAGATGGGGGCGATAAGTCGGTCGTCACGTATGTTAGGGCTGATGGGGACGATCACGGTCGCGAGGCGGTGCGATGGTCGGTCTCGAAAGGGGGGGCTGTGTGTGTTGTTGTTTTTTTTTTTTCTCATGCGACGGGGATGATTGGCGCTGACGACGTGGAACGTCCGACGACGGATGTGCTTCGTTTCGCGCCTCGCTCGGGGTGGTGAGCGTTATCGCTGTGTGCGATGGGTAACATACAAAAGATTGGAGGGTCGCCGCGGTCCCGAGACGATAACGATAGCGATATAGACAGAAATAGAAACAGAACGAGAACGAGAATAGACAAAGGAAGTGAAGATGGAAAGATGCGGTCGGCGACGAGCTCGACGCGTCGAAGCCGTTCGACGGAGCGACGTTTTCGCCGAGTCGAAGCGATGCACGCCCGCGACCGCCTGACGTGATACGAACGCCGACGAAAAAAATAGAAATAACGAGAAGGTCTGGTGTGCGCGCTCATATGACTGGAGGCGTCGTCTGCATACTAGAACGGGGGACGTTGCAGCGTTCGGCGGAGATGAGCGCTACGAGGCGTGTGCACCCATGGGCACCGTCGATGGCCCTTCCCTATGACGGGCCACGCATGCCGGTCATGACCGTGTATCGACGAGAGCTCTGGACGCCCTAGTAGCGTGCATGCTCGCGGGAGTGAGGCACCAAGTCGCCGTGAGAGAGCGGGTGCCTGTTTCAGCGAGGTTGTCGCCCCCAGAGCGGGTGCGAGGCAAGTTTGGACACATGAGCCGCGGGACATATGTCCCTTCAGAACCCGACCTCGAAAGAAATGTGGGCTCGGAGCGGCGTCGAACTTGAACGACTGGAAGAGAAGCTCGAAGAAGGCGCTTGGCGGGCGGCGTAGAGCCAGCTAGCCGGTCCCACATCGGCCCCACGAAAGATGCGAGCGCGAGATGGGAGATCCCTCGATCGGACGAGTTTAATCGTCTCCGAGGCAACCATAGCATGGCTTCTGGTTGTCCCCGACCTAGAAGCTGGACTGGCTGCATTTTGGATTTCGCCGACGGATGTCGACCGGAGGTCCCAGACTCCACGCCTAGCAGTCGGATTTCCTTGTCAGTCGTCCAGGCGTTGGCCGACCAAAGGATGCTGTCCACAGACCAACCAGTGGCCATGCCACCTCCATCATAAAAGGTAAGAAAGTCGAGATCGAAACAGCCGACGGCACAGGCCGAAGATCGCTTCATATCATTCCAGTGAAGAGCGCCGACGGCGTTGGCACCGCCGACTCTACGCATCACAGCAATGCGCACCAAGCGCACAGGTTGTGCTACTCCAACGATGCCACTCCCCAACTCGTTCCAGACACTAGTCCGCGTACGACAGACGACCGTTTGCGAGACACGGTAGCCAACATATCCCTGGCCTCGCTGACGTTGGCAGAGCACCCGGCGAAGCATGATTATCAAGGATCGCTGGCGGATCAAAGAGAAGATAATCCTAGCTTTCAATCAAGCAGAGACGGTTCGTCGTTTGATTGGTTAGCATTGACGGCGCATGCCAAAACTGCCCAAGTGCGACGATCGCACCGGGAGGCCCCGCGCAATGAAATTCTGGGTTGCTGTCGAGCACAGGAGGAAAACAGAGCATGGTGAAGCGAAATTTTGCGGTCTAGGGTGTTGTATGGTGAGATACTGTTGCCAAATAACATGCATGGCCTACTGACAATTGGATTTCTGACCGCTATTCGCTGAGAAAAAAATCTAATAAAGAACACGGAGATTTGTCGTCAGGTCCTAGACGTGCGTCGAACGAGAACGGGAACTCGGTTCTGGACATCATGATAATCCATTTAAAGTCAACACATTTCATATACCACTGCTAGACAGCGGAAAGGTTCAGAATCTGCAGACTCCATACCACATCATTGAGGCGCGACAGTATTCGTGCAAGGACAACGAATATCTCTCGAAGAGGTAACCCATACTCAGAAGTACTCGACCATTTGATCAATGCTTACCGCAAACCTGCATTGCGTCTACCGCTGGCCTTCTCGACGAATGCGGGCAGGACATTCATCACGGTATTCGGGAGCGGCTTCAAGGCAACTGACTTAGTCGCAGTCGAGCTTTGGCCTCGTACTCGCTGGGCAGATCCGGACCAGGCATCGCTCGCCGTGCTCCGTCCCGAGGCGATTATCATCTGAAGCGCTATCTCGGTACAGCAGAGAAGTATCGT
Organism: Strobilomyces dryophilus; assembly: GCA_038089955.1. Lineage (NCBI taxonomy): Eukaryota > Fungi > Basidiomycota > Agaricomycetes > Boletales > Boletaceae > Strobilomyces > Strobilomyces dryophilus. The sequence goes on from JBBPLT010000094.1 coordinate 43,355, forward strand.
CTACCGCAAAGGTGACATTGGGGACTTGCAGGCGAATGTACTTTGTGAGATGGAGCGTAGTGGAGTCCTTCGGATCCAAGGTCCTGGTTGTTGGGTGTCCGACAGCGTACAAAGGCGACCCACTGACATCTGCCAGTAAGCAGCCACGATCAGTGTCACCAGGAAGAGGTTCTAGACCTGGCAACCCGTATACGAGGACAGGTGATGTTCCATCGTGACGAACGTCTGGCAGTTGACGTGAGGTGGACAGAATGAGTGCTTGGCCTAGTGAGACAGCGTACTTCGAATCAGCTACGCTTGACAAAAGTAGCTCTAGATGCAAACCGAGAACGACGCCATCCAGGAGGAAAGGTGCCATGTATCCCAAGGTACGGTGTATCTACTCACCTGCCATAGGATAGTCCCGCATTTCTTGCCACCAAACTACGCCGGAGGGTACGTCGTCTTGGATACTTGCAGTTGAAAAACAAGCATCGGCCCGGGCACGAGTGGCTGCCAGTATAGTCGGCAAGATCTGGCCGGAGGCTAGGAGTTGTACCACTTACTAGCAAAGGGAAGCAAACAAGTATAAATATCTTGACATCGTATTCAGTTCATGACCGATATCATTTATGTAATTATCGTCAGCTCCTCTCCAGACCGCCCAACTTCGAGAAGCTCTTGAGGTTGGCAAAGACTGATTCAAACATCACGTTTAGAACTAGACCGTGTGGGCTCGGTGGGAATCGATGAGGCTGTTGGCTGCATCGCCCCAGTTTAACTTGGGCTATTATCTATGTTGCTCAGGCTCGGATGCCAAGTTACGTGTTATCTATTTTGTGCACTTGCACCAACGTTCTCTGAGCCATGGGTTTGTCGACACAGCTGGTCCGAGAGGAGGCGGTGCTGGGTGCAAGCGTGCTCCTCGTCTCTCGCCTATTATTCTGCACGTGACGTCGCGGTCTTCGTGGGGCGCCACAAGCTGATCCTTGAAGTCGAACAAAGTTACTTATTTATTATTACCTTGGCCAGTTCCCCTCATGTCTCTACCTACCGAGGAATGGAGCATGCCCAGCTTGGCTCACCAGAGTTCGATCGGCGCCGACGAAAAGAATGTATTTGACCTGCCATTCGACGTGATCCTTGAGGTGAGGACTATTCGCGCCTGTCATGCCTTGTCGCGTCGTCGCCCCTGCCTCACCTCGCGTATCCCAGGTCCTCCAGCACTTGGGACCGGTGGACATCCTCCATCTCGCCCGGACGACGAAGGCTCTTCGTGCTTTCCTCCTTGACTACAGATCTCAATACGTGTGGAAGATGGCCTTTGGTAATGTCCCCGACTTGCCACTATGCCCTGAGTATCTCTCCGAGCCTGCGTACGCCCATCTTGCGTTTGTCCCCGAGTGTCACGTACGTTCCTCGTCCAGGGTTTTTGATTTGAATTGACGGTAGTGCCCAGGGATGTTTCCAGCACTGCGACGTTATACTGTGGGAACTCCGGATCCGATGCTGTGAAGAATGCCGTCCTAACATGTATGTGGCCGGTCTTTCAGATAGCTGTCCGGTAACCGAGCCCAAATGCATACTCGTAGGACGGTTTCTTCGCACGAACTGCCGCCAGACGAAATCCCGTCGTCCACCCTCGCTATTTTTCGTCTGCCCTGCACTACCCACTATATCAAGTTAAACGAGCACGACCTGCATATCAGTGACGTCGAATTGACTCCTTGTCACCGTGTATCGGACTGGGAGAATTTGTTGACACATACTAGGAGTAACAAAACTCCAATGGAACTCCTCGCAACGAAGGAATGCACCCTTTGGCGTCCGACGACCCTGGTGAGAAACTGGAAAACAAGTGATGGTCTACGTTGTCAAGCTCTGACTCACAATGTTCCAGTATGGCAAGATGTGCCGCGAATGGGAGAGGATGCAATTACGCGCACAGGGAGATCGAATTAAGCTCATGCGACAAGAGAGGGCGGACGAGTAGGTTTCGGTTCTCCTTTACTAGATGGCACTTTTCTCATTCGAATTCAGGATCAGGAGAAACCTCGAGGCCTTAGGCTGGATCGATGACATCTATTACTCGACCCGCTTTCTGGAGCTTCCAGCAGTCAGAAGACCAGTACCGCTGACCTCGGCTGGTAGGCCTTCGTGAATGATCAGTACTATTGTTTCTCACATTCCGCCAGAATGGTCCGAGATATCACATCAAATCATCGTGTCGCTTCCTGAAGTCAGAGTCGCGCAAATTACCAAGAATTATCGTCGCCGCCTCGGGCAATTCGAGATGATGATCAATCACAATGTTTTGATGAATCTCAGGGTATACCCTCGCGCCGCTGATCTTTTTCTGTTGTCACCCATTCGTAATATCCTTGAGAGGGACACCAACCCGGAAATTGATCCTTCGACGCTGCAAGAGCTTGAGGGAGTTCTTCCTGGGTTAAAGCAACAGTGGAGCCACGACGCGATAGACAAACTTGCGTCGTTTGCTCAGCAACAACTGGGTCCTGGTTCTAGTGTGGATCGCTGCAACATTTTGTTTACGTGCACGCAGTGCCAACATGAGTCTAACCCTCATCCACACATGACCTTCGATACTGCGCTGTCTCACGAGCACTTATATCTCAGGGAAGCCGTAGAAGTTGAGGAGGATGGTCATACAGGCACGTGGTCAGTGTCTGAGATCTACGAAAAAGTTGTTGAGGAACTTGGACCACAACGGAGCTTCGAGGTGCTCCGGGTCAACAAGGACGCGTCAGCGGTCATGGATAGGTTGGCCAAGATGCTCGGATGCCAGGTATTCATTACTTGAGGGACGATGCTCTCCTTGACGACATGTGTTTTCATCTTTCGACATACAGTACCAGCGTAAATAGTGTACATTTTAACTTAGGGGAATGATGACCGGAAATGTAGTACTGACATGGTGATTTATGTAAGTACAAGAATTTCTTAATGATAGTGGACGCAGTACTTCGTTGTTTACGAGCTATAGATGAAGCCTGAGATGTGTGAAAGGCCGACTGCATACAACGTTCGGCGTGAACGGTACTCCGCACGTGATGCTAGTCTTCGCAGCTTCAACGTTTACAAATGTCTCGGCCTACTAACAGACGGCGGCGCGCACGCGCAACGTCAACTTGACTTGCCAGAGTTCGATCAAGACCGACAAAAAGGGTGTATTTGACTTACCGTTCGACGTGATCATCCAGGTGAGGACTATTCTGAATCACGCGTGTCGTGCTATCATGCATGTTCCACTTCTCGTCTGGTCTCCCAGTACTTAGAACCGGCGGACATCCTCTGTCTCACCTGGACGGGCGAAAGCTCTTCGTGCCTTCCTCCTCGACCGCCATAGATCTCGATGCGTATGGAAGACGGCATTTGGCAACGTCCCAAACTTTTCCCCGTGTCCTGACCATCTCTCCGAGCCTGCGTACACTCATCTCGCGTTTTTTCCCGAGTGTCACATACGTTTTTGTCGCGGTTGTCGAACGTGAATTCATGGTAGGACTCAGAGGTGTTCAAACGTTGGGACGCTATACTATGGGAGCTCCGCATACGATGTTGTCGAAAGTGCTTTTCGAAACTGTATGTCGGTCATGATCGCAATAGTTCTTTGGTGACTGAGCACTGATACATACATGTAGGACCCCTTGAACTACCTCCAGACAGAGTCTTGCCCACTACCGTCGCCAATTATTCTTCGCCTTGCACCACTTCCTATCTCGAGTTGAATGAGCAGGACCTGTATATTGACGACTTCAACTTCACACCTTGTTATCGCCCATCCGACTGGGAGGATTTATTCGGAGAATAACAAACATCCTCTGGAAGGCTTTGCGGCGAAGGAAGTCGAGTACTGGAGTCCAGTGATCTAGGTGAGAAACCTGAGAACAAGTGTCGGTCTGAGTACCATGTCATGATCTGGACAGCATCGGAGTCGTGCCGTCAAAGAGAGCGGAAGCAATTAAGCGCACAAGGAAATCGATTCAGGCTTACGCGAAAGAAGAGAGCGGACAAGCGAGTTTCGGTCCTCCTTCTCTGGAGGGTGCTTTCTCATTCACATTCAGGATCAGGAAAAATCTCGAAGAGGTAGCCTGGACCGATGTCATCTATTACTTGACTTACTTTTTGGCACTTCCAGCTGTGAGAAAACCGGAACCTTCTGACCTCAGCTGGAAGGCCTCCGTGAACGACCAGCACTATCGTTTCTCATATTTGGCCAGAATGGTCCGAAAGTCAGACTCGCGCAGATTGCCGAGAATTATCGTCGTCGCCTCTGTGCTCTACCACATTTTTATGAGCATCAAAGTAGATCCTCGAGCCACCGGCCTTTTTCTCCTAATCGCCAATTCGCGATGTCCTTGAGAATGACTTCGACCCCGAAATTGACTATTCGACGTCTCAAAACCTCGAGCGAATTCTCTCTGAGCTAATGCGACAGTGGAGCCGCGATGCCGCAGACAAGCTTGCGTCGTTTGCTCAGCAACACCTAGGTCCCGACTCTCGAGTGGATCTCTGCAACAACATTGTATTCGCGTGCACTCAGTGCCAACGTGAGTCCAACCAGCCCCATCCCCACGTGGATATCTATACGGCGCTCTCCCACACAAGTAGTGCTGTGGGGGTCGAGAGAATACGGACCACACCGCAACATCGAGGTCCTCCGGGACCACAAGAGGACATGGACAGGTTGGCTAAGGTGCTCAGGTGCAAGGTATTTATTAGATGAGGAGTGGTGTGTTCCTTGATGGCAACGCCTGTTTTCATTTTTTTTGACTCATAGCATAAATCCAATTAGATACGTAATGGAGTCGTTTGGTGATCTTTAAGAAATAATGGTGAACTTATTCAAGTTGTCAATGTAATTCACACGGTGACCTCTGAATTCTACTTCCTCCTGTTGAGATTCGACCGACGTTGCTACTCCGAACTCGTAGCCTACTATGCACGAGTATGTCGGAACCTTGAATTCGATTGGTCGAAGTTCCAAACCTCTACATACCTGACGTCATAGTGACGCGCCTGTTGCGGGACGGTGTCAGCCCTCGTCCTGCCCTTCATGGTCAGCCGCACCCCCTCGCTGGGCATATAAACCGCCTCGTTCTGCGAGTCCCTTCAGCCCACGACCTTCTTTCCCCCATGATGAAGTCCACTCTTTCTATTTCGCTCCTTTCGTTTATCATCCTCGCTGGAGCAGTACCTGCTATCAATCTGGGCCCGTCCGAACCTATCCGAGTCCTTTTGCGGCGACGCCCACACGACACAGACGACTCGGCGTCGATTCCAGCGACCTCGGATCAACAGTTTCTGGGTTCCGAAAGAGTCGCGGATCTCATCAGCTACGCGCACGAGTGCGTCTTCTTCCTTTCTCACCATTCATTCCGCTCACCTTCATCCGTCCTTGGTGACGTTCAGGAAGTACGCTCAGAGCTTTGCGGCTTACGAGCACAACACGGGCTCGCGTCATCCGCTCGATACGCTGTCGATGCCCTCTTCGAATGGTGTGCTCAAACGCCAGAAACCCGGAACCATCGAGCTCGCCAATCAACGTGTGGAGCTGTGGTTCGGTAGCCTCACGATCGGAACGCCACCCCAACACTTCTTCGGTGAGATGTTGCCCATTTCGTCTGGAGCATTCCGCTGACGTCTCGCTTTCGGCAAGTTGACTTTGATACGGGTAGCGCCGACCTCGGTGAGTGCTCTGCTTGTTGAACGGTCAACGCGAGCTTACTTTTCTTATCGTCTAGTCGTCCCGGAGAAACGTTGTCTTGTCACCTGCGAAGGGCACAACAAGTATAATCCGTCTCTGTCGAGCACGGTGGTTACATTGCCCGTCTTCGAGCTCTACGGTTCAGGCGGCGTCGCCGGAATTCGGTTCCAAGACAGAGTCGACGTTGGCGGATACGAGGTAAACTCATTGACCGGCGTTCGGACGTCGACTGACTCAAACCACTAGATCGAGAAGCAGTATTTCGATGGCGCCGTTTACATGTCACCGGCGTTTGCGTCCAGCCGTTTCTACCCGGACGGGATCTCTGGCTTGGCGTTCTCACAGCTCTCACGTCTCGGTGGGCTAACGCTGATGGACAACTTGAAAGCAAGCGGTCGCCTCCCCCGACCGGTCTTCAGCTTCAAGCTTTCCGACGTGCACGGAACGAGCGAGCTGATGATTGGCGACATGAACGCCGCGTTGTTCAAGAACACCACGCTCGTCACCGTTCCGGTGACGCGACCGGCTTATTGGCAAGTCGCGTTGGACGCGCTCAACAACCCTACTAGACTGATTCGGCGCAACATCGATGCGATCGTCGACACCGGCACCACGTTGATCCTCGGGCCGCGAGCCATCGTGTCAGACTACTTTAGGGACTTCGATGGGGCGCGATGCCGCCTCGACGGCATATGCATAGGTGCGTACGCGTCTCACGACGACCGTCGCGCTTGCTTCATCTCCGTCTCGCAGTTCCATGTGATACGATCGCTTCGACGGCACCGACGCTCACGTTTGCAGGGAAAGAGTTCAAGGTTTCTCCGGAGACGTGGAATCTCGGTCCCGTCGCACCAGGCTCGAGGGTGTGCATCGCCGGCATGGGCGTTCTCCCCGGTATGGTCCCCGGCCACGTGCTCCGCTGCTGTCGTCTGACGTTGGGTTCTCGTCGGCAGTGTCGTTCATGATCATCGGGGACGTCTTTCTACGAAACGTGTATTCCGTCTTCGACTTCTCGGACGCGCCTCTTGTTCAGTTTGCGGAGCTTGTTTGATAGCCCCGCGCTCGTCATTCTTTTTACTCTTTCGATTCATTCGTTTTAGGCCGGTGGGCGTTTGATTGGCTGTACGTTGGATACACTCTATTTTCTCTACGTTGAATGCGAAGGTGTGGTTTGGCTCTCGCGAGCTGATTGGTGTGACCTTTTGACTGATCATGGCACTTACATTTGCGAACGGAGCGGCAAAGCTATGACGGGGTAGCGAGTGGAACGAGCCACGATGAGAACCCGGACAAGTGTCAAGGTGACTCTGTTGGAGAACAGCCCGCCGCGTACATAGTTTACTATTTCCTTTTACGGACACTTTTCGTTTACTTACGCGAACGCGCCCAACGTCCTACTCGACTGGAGGTAAGCTTACTAGTTACACTCCTTACTTTCTACCTACTGACATAAAGTAGTAATCACTTATTCTGTCTAGGTCGCCCCCTCTGCTCCGACAGACGTCTAACTGGGGATCTCAGGCTCGGAATGTCGGAGCGACCAACCTGGGATCTACCGAAGCACTAACTCCACGAGCCTGCGCGTCACTCAAGGGCTGTAATTGGCTGGCATGTTCAAGTTTTGAGCGCTCAAGACCTGGGCACACCGATCAATCAATGGTCAATCACGCGCTTCTGATGTACTGCACGAGTTCTTGCGCATGAATGTTGCTGTCCTGAAGCATCTGCAGTTCGGCGCGAACAATTTTGACACTGAGGACTCTTTGGACGTTACTCTGCCCGCTTGCTGCTTTGGAGAGGGATAGGAGGACGGGCGGAGACGGATGAAGAGGATGGACGAGGGAGGATGGGCAAGAGCGCGAAGCGGTAGGCGTGAGCTGTAAGGACGGGCAGAACCTCGCAGGTATAGCACCTGGCAGTCAGGCTTGCGCGCTCCAGACCCCAGGAGTGAGCTGCGAGGAGCCGGAATGACGAATGGGGGTAGGGTATGTTGGGTGGGTGCACTGAAACGGGCGAGGACGACTCGGATCGCTGGGCGGACGAGCGACGAGGTCGCTCCCGTCGCTAGCCCGAAGAAAGCTCAGTTCGCTTTGCCTCACTACACCCTAGTCCATTACGGTAAGAACGATAGGGGACTTCTGAACCACCACACGCCCTCCATTACGATTTCTCCTTCACAAGCTCGACTGTTCATGCACATGAGGCATTTTCCCTTGTTCTGCCATTGGTTCCGTTGTCGAATCTCACCCAACCCAGGTTCATCTATCAAGCCGATAGAATAAAGCTCCTCGTCGATCAAGCCATGAATAATCTCGCTGGGTATAGCCCTCTGCCTGGAAGACGAAGGAGAAATCGCGGGTCTCCGCTTGAGATTCCGAGCCGGCTCGGCGTTCTCGAGACCTTGCGCCGTCGATGTCGCCAGGGCCACCGGGTCGATAGAGACTTTTTGAACACTGGCGCAGTGGGCCTACCCGGTGGTCCGATGGACGTCGCCTCGGAAGGCCGACTACTGTCTTCAGTGTCCTTCGTGTTAAGGGCTTCTGTAGATAAACACAGGGCTTCCTTGGTCTGGGTCACTGCAGAAGAGGCGACGGTGTTCATATGTGCCGTTTGTTCGCATGTTCCAAGTTACAATTTCTATGTAACATGTGCGAGTGTAATCAATTGGTGGGATGAATTACTGACGAAAAATAGGGGCGTGCGAATATCACGTTTCTCTCTCGATCAGATTTTCTTTGCCTCATGGTGCCCTTGCTGTATCAAAAGCGCTGATTTCCCAGTATGATTTCTTACCCACTCAGTGCTCTGGTCTGCTCTTGCTGAGATGCCCTCTTACATCGACTGTTTGAAGAAGCTTCGACTGGGCCGGAAAAGACCTACTCATGGCGATCACTCCATCGCTGCAGGCGTCCACGTGTTGTCCAGCATAGCACTCGTTTGCAGTCCGTCACAGCTTCGCCTCGTCGCCGTTCGTCGGGAATCGACTGTCGTTTCCGTTTATCGCAAGACTTCAGACGTCGCTCAAACCGTTTTGCCTTTCGCTCAAGCTGGAGCGGAGGCAATTCCCGTCGCCGGTGGCGTCGTCAAGGGGCTCGTCGGGGGGATTCTGGAAACGTTTCGACTCATAGATGTGATTCTCTTTGATTCCCATGAATTGGCAATCCCTGAAGCCATCGTAGAGATATACCCAGAACAAGGACGACTTGCGAGAGCTCAAGCGACGATTGTGTCAACTGTCCCACAGTTTTGACGATGCAGTGACAGCGCAAATCCCCAACGAAAGAGCTTTGCTGAGAAGGGAGCTGCACAGGTGCGTGATGTGCGTGCCGTGTGACTTGAGTGTTGACAATGCATCGTCAGTACGTTGGAAGCGGCCAAGTCACAGCTTGAAACGATAGAAAAACGTGCCTATGGATCTCCACCCGTGACGCAAGCTATAGCCGGCTGCATCGCTCGCATCAACAATTTTCTTTTGGACTACTTGGTGACGTCGGGATCTCCCCCAACAGCATATTACTCACGTCTTCCTTACCTCCACACAGGCTGTTACCGTCACGAGCCTCGACGATCACGTCCTTCAATTGGAAAGAAGAATGGCACAGTCCGCCGACGAGCTGAAACAAATCTTCGTGACAACATTCGGAAGAGGGGATCCGCTGACTGGAGTTTCTCGCGGTTATGTGACACTGGTAGATGTAACAGGAGAACCACATCCAGTGTGCCTCGAATACTGCCAGGACTTGGATGTATGTCCCCGCAGTGCAAATGCAACACCCCGCGACCTCACGTTTGACTCTAGCAACTTTGTAACATGCTTCGCGTCATAGTTCGGGCGTGCAGACCTGACAGAGCTGAAGCACAAAGGTGGTACATCGAAAGAGAACTATATGATTTTGTGATCGACGACGGTAAGAATGTAAACCAATTAACAAGAGAATGCAATGATTGGTCACAATTGCGACCGGGAACAAAAATTGTTATGAGGGCCATCATCGAAGAAGAAGTTGATTCCATCATAAATGCAACGTACAGGTGCCCTTGTGGAAAATCGAATATTATTAACATTCGCGTTGAGGAACTCGTGGTCGCATTGCAACACAGTTGTACCATCACGTGGTTAGTTAATCTCTTGCTTGTCGCTGGTGATGGCTTAGAATGAAATAAAGTGGGCATTGCGAACGAAGGTTTGCGATAACGCGCACCATAGGAAGGCGAAATTTGATGGAGAATAACGTCAGTCAAAAGGAAGCTGTTAATGTGCCAGCAGCAGAGGCAAAATCCCTCATCCGTAACTTTGTAGTGAAGCAAGTGAGTGAATTCGGATGATCTGTAGGATCATACGGCTAAAAAATTCACCTTGACACCATCATGTTTACAATTTAGCTTGTGAATGTGAGCGTTCGCACGGCCGGCGCAAGCCACCGTCCCGGGAAGAAGGACGCCAAATTTATGTGTCCTGTGCCGGGCTGTAGTAGTGCGTTCAGGAGAAGCTTCAACTTGAAGGGTGCGTCGCCCGATCCAATGTGTTGGTTTACCTCATATGCCGACTGACCATGTTTTCAGGTCACATGAGATCGCACAACGAGGAACATCCGTTCCAGTGTAAGTGGCCCGGTTGCGGCAAGGGCTTCGCTCGGCAGCACGACTGCAAACGTCACGAGCAACTACACTCCAGCGATGGGTGCAACAAGACGTTTGCTCGTATGGATGCGCTGAACCGACACTGTGAGTGTCCTTGCTCGATGCACGTCGATGGCTCGTTACTCATTGCCGTCCAGTGCGTTCTGAAGGTGGGGCCGAATGTCAGCGTATCTTGGATGCTGCCGAGGATTCTGAAAAGGCGCCGGCCCTCAAGACAGAAGAAAAGTCGTGGCCTGGAATGAGCGTCATGGTTTGATGCAACTATTCACGTCGATCCGCCTATCACGCCAGTCACCCTGGACGCCCATACAATGCGCATCAAGATAATCTTGCAACTGTATTCTCAACCTCGACGTTCATCCCGCTTATTCCCATTCGCATCTTACCTGACATTTATGCTGATATTGACTACACGATCAACCATCGTTTATTCTTCTTGTACACCGCTCTGCTCGTCTTTATTTACTTCTCTTCTCCTCTTACCTATGTTCGATTCTTGTAGCGTAGCTCATGGTAGGTATTGATGATGAGAATCATTATTGGTGATTGAAAAAATCGCGCGTCGGACACTGCCGGGGTAGGACCCCGGATGCGCCTGAGTGAAGCCTGCTGAATCCGAGTCAGCGCTGGTTGGTTTTGCACCACCGCCGATTGTCGACCATCCATCAATCTCATCTACGACCGTAGCACACAACTGCATATCGTGTTCACGGACATCAACCCCGCATTTATGACGGTGAAGGAGCTGCAGGCATGTCTGTATGGCGGAATATCTGCACATTTATTCCCACGCGTTTTTTCATTGTTGCGCTTTTTTTTTTCATCGCTGTTGCGTATTTTTTCTTCACCGCACCCTTTTCTCCTACTCAACGTTTGTAACGAAATACACCATTTACGAATTAAAACAATTCTACATGTATTGGCGGACCGTACAGAGGTGCATGCGTGCGCGTCCGCTGTGAAGTGAGGGGGAGAGCGGGGGCAGCATGTCACCGTCCTCGCGAGATGAGGGCGAGGGCTAGAGATCTGCACGGGTTGGGTAACCCGCACGGATCACGGGTACGGTTGTAAAACGACCACCCGTGTACCCGCAACCCCTGACCCGCGAACCATGGGGTTATCTGGCCGCGAATAGTGGAAGGCGGAGGGCGAGGCAATGTGCCGTGTGTATGCTGCATGCGCATACACGTCACAAGCGGGTGACATGCGCGCGCGTGCACACATGCACGTCGTGTGTGAGGGCGAACCTGAGAGGCGAGGGCGAGGAAAGGAGTGAGGGCGCGGCATCAGCGCCGTCGTTGCATCGTCGTCGTCGTCGCAAGAGGGTAAGGAGAGTGAGGGCGAGGGCAAGGGCGAGGGTGGCGTGTTGCCGTCGCGAGATGCGGAGGGTGAGGATGAGGGCGGGGACGGCGTGTTGGCGTTGTCGTTGCGAGACCAGGGTGAGGGCGAGGGCGCGCGTCACGAAGTGAGGGAGCAGAGTAGAGGTCTGAATCAGATCCTGATCGCGACGAGGGGGAGAGTTATCGAGTCACGAGACTCACCGTTGTGGGTTTCCAAAAGGGGATTGATTCACTTACGAGAGCCTCTCTCGGACCCCCTCGCGTGCCTTTGGGGTGACCGGATCGCGCGTCCGCGCACGAGGTCGTGCTTGGGCTTTGACAGAACATATTACATGCCTCCAACGCCGAGGGGTAGCGGACCAAAGTCGGGCCCAAGTCTGAACAGGCCCTCGCTGAGCGAGGACGTGCTCGAGCTTCGTGATGGGATGGCGAGTTGTGAGCGCGTCGTGCTGGACGCGAGTCGGGTAATATGTACACCTTAACAATGCGCAAGCTCGCAGTCTTGTGGTCAAGTTTATCGTGATGTAGTGATCGACGAGATCACAATGGAGCCAACATGCGTGGGGGGTATGAGGCTCTCACATCGCATCGTTATCTCGTCTTGCTTAGCGTTCTGTTGGAGGTGAATCATGTTGTGCGGTATCGAGTTCGTGCGAATGGGGTACGGGGAAGGATAGCTTGTGCTAGTGCTGGCGCAGCGGATGGCATTGAAACGGGACAGAAACAATTTGTGAGGGTTACCGCCGACAGAGCATGCTCCTCCCGGGCATAGTTAAGACATACGTTTGAGAGACGGACCGCCTTCCGCATTTGCGTGCGACTTCGTGTCGATGCGCGTTGCCTCCGAAATTGGAGGTGACAATGACAGGACGCCCACCAGTGTGTCACAAGAGGGGTATACGCGACAAGGCGGTTTACGGACCGGCTGCGACACTCGCCTGGTCAACGATCTGCCTGTAGTTTTATCCTAATCAGTCGAAGTCCGCAGTCCGAAGATGGGAGACATGTCCCAGCCCGAACTCGTCGCGGTCGACTTCGCCGTCAATCTCGGCGCTTGGGGCGAGGTGCGCGTCGAAGGAGGTGATGTAGTCTGTTACCGTTGCGGTCAACAACTCGCCCGCCGTCTGGAAGTGATACGTCGGGGCCCGCACGCGCCTGTCGATTGGCTGGTAACCGGAGGACGCTGTCGGAAGAGGCGGTCTGGTACTTACTATCATGACGCCACCATCGCTGACACTTTGGACCCTCAGCATGCCATTTTCAACTTATGTGATCTGGCCAGCCTGCGTAGTCGACGTCTTTGAGGTCTTTAGAAAAGCACTCTCTCGACGTGAAACACCCAACCATGGGCCATACACCACGTTGCTTGCTTACTACTTTGACGCCATCAATTCCGCTTTCATCATTTCTCGTCGGAGTTATCGACTCCCAGTGAATCCCTCCCTGACACCATTGATTTTTTTATCGTCTTCGACGGCCGCTGCCGCCCTGTGCTCATCGTCGACATCAAAGACGACAGTTGGGCATCCAGAGCCGACCTGCGGACAAAATGTGCCTGCGGTACGACTCCGTGGATGTCGATGGCTCCATCCCTCGTTTGTGGGGTCTAAGCTTGCTTGGAACCTTGCTTCGTGCTTATTGTTGCGGTACCGCTAGTGGCTCTATCGCACCCGCCTTGAAAGAGCGCCCAAACGTTGGTAATCTTCCTGGCAACTTCCCGGAGAGGGGTTGGAACAACGACGTTCTTTCCTAAGAAGGTTCTGATAAGATGAAAGAGATTGTGGAGGATATTGGCAGCGTAGACGAATGAGGTTGCCGCGTGTATGGTAGTTTCCGTGCTTCGGCTGCGAGACCGTCGCGTGTCGTTTCCAAGGAGCGGGCCGGTTGCACGGGAGAGGGTCGCAGCACGAAGATAAACCGGGACAGTGAGACCCCGTACAAAGCCATGTCCTACTCGTCGCTCCACCACCCCGTATTCCCAGTCCAGGCCCACTTTCCAGTCTTCCAACCAGCCCAGCCCGCCTCGAGGGGTCCCCAGCCGTCGCCGTCTGCACCAGCGGCGCCGACTTCGTTCAAAGCACCGGCCCACAAACATGCCCACCACCTCCACTCGATTCCTCCTCGCGAAAAGTCGACGAGGACGCTCATCATCGATCACATGCTCTGGGTACACGCACGCACCAGATTCGCCCAGGCCCGCGCAGAACTCGGCATGACCGACCGCACCGGGGGGCCCTCCTCCCCCCACTTTCGCTTCCGGGAACGACCAGAACAGTACGACGAAGAAGACGAGATTCCGAGCGACGGCGAGGACGTCGATCAACTGAAAGCCAGAGGGACGGGGCACGGAGACGTCCAGCAAGACGAAGACATCAGGCAGGATTTCGACCTGGCGAGGAGTCTCAGACTGCGCGCGATAGCGCTCGAAAAGGTCGTCTCCTCCATGCTCGATCAACCTCCACCCCTCCACCCCGTTCCTTCCATCGGCGACGAGACGCAGTCTCCTCCCAACTCGCCTAGGCGTCGTGAACCTCGGACGCCTCCCAAAGCGTCGCACCCGCACACGTTGCCAAACGGCGTCCGACTGCGGCTTGCTCTCGGCACGGTCGTCAACGATTTGTTCGCCCGTCAAGCGCCCATAGCGCCGTATCGGCATCACCACCACGCTCCCCCGATCGTCGTCTCCAACACACTCTCAGAAAAAGGCTCCGATTCCCTGTCTTCAAACAGTTCCCCGGTGCCTCCAAACCTCTCGCCCCATCCTTCCATCAGCACCAGCCAATCGTCCGCCCCGTTTACTGGCGTAGTCCCGCCATCGCTGCTCGCGCTCGCATCCATATCCGGAGCTCCCGGAGGACAACAGTACGCATTTCCCTCGCCGATGTCCGTTCCGAGTGTGCAAGGGTCACGGATGATGGTACGTCGTCATCGGTTCGTGCTCTCGTGGATTGCTGATTACCCACCGAAGCAACCGGGAGCTCAGGTGGTCTGGAACGACAGAGTTCGTACCCTCTACATGGAAGGCGCCGACCCCTCTACGGCGAACTCCCCTCCCGCTTTACGTTGCCCGAGGCATCTACATACCGGATGCGAGATCTGTGTCGAGGCGAGGCAGCCCTTAATGGCGCCAGGTGGACCTGGAAAGGGAAGATCCGGTGCCTGGGGAGGAGAGATCACCTCCCGTCCCGCCCATGTCGGGCCAGGACAGAACATGGGCGGCAGCGGCAGCACAGGTTGGCAAGACGGCAGCGGGATCGGCTCCGGACTCGCTCACCCTGGGATCCACGGGAGCGTGTTGCGTCGCAAGTCCAAGTGGTTCCAACAGGACGTCGAAGACGTCGCCTATGCGGGCTCGGGCGCCGGAAATACTCGTCTGTCGGAACTGATCCCACGGTTTCTACGCTTGTCGGCGCTCGTCGCGATGGAGCTAGGTCAAGAAGTCGGGGACGACGAATATGAGCGCGAGTTCCAGAGGGACAGATCGGACGGGCTACCCACCGAGTCTCCAGTGTTGCCACAGTCCCCACTTCAGGCACGGAAAGCGCAGTCGGAGAGCGAAGCGAGTCCGCTACGACCGTCGAGAGATTGGTACATGCTGTTTGGAGGCTTGCTCACTCGAGCCGCTCTGGAAGGGTACCTGACTGGAGGTTGGAGGGGACCCGACGCCGTTGCTTGTTTGCTTTCGGTTGGACAGGGGGTGTCAGACGACCTCTCCCCCGGCGAAGAGGACGAGGCAGATCTGATATTCGAGTGGTTCGATCCTGATGATCTTCCTACATTAAAGGAAGCGGCACTGATCATGTTCCCGTCATTGGCCGCCGTGGCCAGTGGCGTCACGCCACGCAGAGAAAATGCAGAGGCCGAATTTACGACCGAGATGAAGGAACGGTTACGGAGGGTGAGTGCTTCTGGGTTCGACGGCGGTCTCGGACTTATATATTGATGATTTCGAACCTTAGTTTTACGCCATTCCCCCGCTCACCCCCGATCTATCAACGCACATGGAAGATCTAGCGTGGCATTTTCCCGCCGAACCCGTCGAGCGGGCCGCTGTCCGTTTCTGTGAGGCTGTCGCACAGTGGCGGGGCAAACCGGAACTGGAAACCGTAAAGCCTCATCTCCGAGTCTCACTTTGCTGTCTGACGTACGCAATATAGTACAAAAAGAGATCCAAGGATCCCGCTACGCCTGCCATGACCATCGAGTCGCTCGTCCATTCCAGCCCGACGAGTCCGACGTCTGGCGCCTTCTCCACGCAGCTTACTCTACCCAAGTCCAAGAGACCCGCGATCGAGCAGTATTTCATCGTTCCTCCATCTTTGACCGGACGTAAGCGCCGACGCTCAGGGGACGATGTGGACCGATTGACGAAACGGGTGCACGGTGGCGTGCCGGTTCCTGTGGTGTCGTCCCATACTTGATAATGTCTTATGCGGTCGTATACGCTCATCTGGATCTCTGTACAGTATCGTTTTTGCATCTCGAATGTCTCATCGTTGTGATGCGTTCATCTCGCTTGGCTTTTGGGCGCGCACGTAATGTCTCACCTCTCGTCGCGCACGCCCTCGGTAGAGTGAGACATGAGTGACGATGTCCCGTCCTCGTGTCGTGCCTGCTCGTTATATAGTCCTCTGCGCTTTGGACTCTCGGTCTAAACTGTATCCCCTCGCTGATGGACGTGTCTCGTCTCACCACAGGTGTCCCCATGCTGCCATCCTTGTCGAGGCCGCTCCCGCTCCCTGACGTGTTCAATCTCGCCACTCTTGTCTCGATTTTGTTCTTAGGTGCCTTCTACGCGAGGAATTGGATCCAGAAGAGACGCGACAATCCGGCAGGACTGCCACTCCCCCCTGGTCCGCCCCGGCTCCCGATCGTCGGGAACCTGTTTGGGATCAAGGACCTAGGGGCCCAATGGCTGACGTTCGCCGAATGGAGCAAGAAATACGGTGGGCGTCCTCTGGGGCTTCTCTGCGCGTCGCTCACGCGCACCGCCAGGCGATCTGCTGTACCTCGAGATCATGGGCCAAAAAATCCTGGTGATCAACTCTGAAAAGATCGCCGAGGACCTGCTCGACAAGCGGTCCCAGAACTATTCCGATCGGCCGCAGGTCCCGATGGTCACTCTGTGAGCGCAACCGATTCGCGCTGCGTGGGGAGAACTGGTGCTGACGCGCGACGACGACCCCAGGATGGGATGGGAGTTCAACGTCGGGTTCATCCCATACGGCGCCTGGTGGCGCAAACACCGCAAGGCGATGCACCAAACGCTGAACCAGACCGCGATGCTCGAATATCGAGAGCTTCAGCTGAACAGGGTGCGACAGCTCGTGCGCAACATCGCCCACGCGCCCGAGGACATGGAGGCACATCTTCGCACGTACGTCGCGCGCGCGCGCGGTCTTGGAGTGGGGATTTGAGGTGGACTGACGGGGGACGCGTCGCCAGGTTCACGGCGTCGACGATCATGATGGTCGTGTATGGATACGAGATGGCACCGCGCGACGACTTGTTCGCGTCCATCGCGGATCGCGCGAGCGAGATGTTGACCAACAGCTTCTTCCCAGGGGCGGCGCTGGTCAACGCCTTCCCCGTCCGTGCGTGTGCTTCCCCCTTTGCCAACCGCGTGGCGCTGACGCGATGGGGCAGTGCAACACCTGCCCGAGTGGTTCCCCGGGGCGGGGTTCAAGCGGTACGCCAAGGTATGTCGCAAGCTGACGCGCGAGCTGCGCGACTTGCCGTACGAGTTCGTGAGGAAGCAGATGGGGGAAGGGATCGCGCCGCATTCGATGGTGTCGGAGATGTTGGAGAGGAACGAGGAAGAGGTCGTCATCAAGTCCGTCGCGGGGACGACGTACGCGGGTGCGTGGTCGCGGACGCTGCTCGGATCTGAATCGTCGGCGTCGACTGACCGAGAGCTTCTCTTTCAGCTGCGGTCGAAACGGTGAGTGGCCCTGGGCCCGCTCGGCGAGCGTCCGCGTGACTCGAGCCTTACTGTGTCCCCCCCCCCTCCCTCCCTTAGTCCTCGTCTGCGCTCTCGGCGTTCATGATGGCCATGGTCATGTTCCCGGACGTGCAACGGAAGGCGCAAGCAGAGGTCGATCGCGTCACCGGGGGAACTCGAATGCCAGACTTTTCGGATCGCCCGTCGATGGTGTACCTCGAAGCGACGTACCGGGAAGTGCTGCGATGGTGCCAGGTGACGCCGCTCGGTACGGATTCTTCCCCCTCCCCCCCTTTTTTTCACGCGCTCGAATTCGATCGCTGACGCGCGCGTAGGCGTACCGCACTTCACGTCCGGACACGACGTGTACCAAGGTTACTTCATCCCCAAAGGTGGGGGCGCGCGCCTTTTTTTTTTTTCCCGTCCGAACGCGGCCCGGCTGACGTGAACCGCCCAGACGCGATCGTGTTTGCCAACATTTGGTGCGTCCCTCTCCCAATCCCCAGCGGCGGTCGCACGCTGACGCGCGCGTCGCGCAGGTCGATGACGCACAACGAAGCCAAGTACCCCGATCCGATGCGATTCATGCCCGAACGGTTCATCGACGCCGGGGGCCGATTGACGGACGACATCGGGGAGCAACAGTTCGGGTTCGGTCGGAGGTGCGTTTGACGCCGCCCGCGGAGCGTGATCGCTGACGCCAGAGGGGGGGAAACCCGAACACAGGATCTGCGTGGGCAAGTACCTCGCGGAAGCGGCCGTGTGGATCGCCATGGTGTCCGTGCTGGCCGTGTTCGACGTGCGCAAGGCGCGGGACGCGCGGGGGCGAGAGATCGACGTCGTGCCTGCGTTCACGCCGGGGGTGATCATGTGAGCCGGCTTTTTCTCTCTCTCTCTGACGTTGGGGACGTTTGGACTGACGCCCGACGGGGGGGGGGGGGACAGCCACCCGAAGCCGTATCCGTTCTGCATCACGCCAAGGTCGTCCCGCGCGATGCAGCTCGTGCAGCCGAACGAGATGGCCGAATGAGGGAGTCGTTGTGCTGATACGTGGCAACGCGAGCGCGTGCGGCGGCACGTTGGAAGAAGGGGCCGAGGAACGCGAATCGGTGCGCGCTGTGTAACATAACGTGTCGTAGTAAGGGGTCGTCACCGCCTCGATGCACCTCGGATTAGACTTGATCCGTTTACCTATGTAAAGCTCGTCTATACTCGGGGAGCGTGACGATGATGATGCAGACAGACCAGCTGTTCGGGATACAACATGCGATGTGATGGGTTCAGTACAAAACGTACGCTAAATTAAACGCGTGTCAATGTGGGTACAATAAGATAGTCGTCGAATGCGGCATCGAAGGTCGTGGTCGTTATGGACAACGTAAATGCTAAATGCATGCAAGGTCCGCGTTAATGCAGGTTATTATATCCTGGGTAGAAGCACGCGGTGAATCACTGGATCGGACGTGAAGCGCGCGAACCCACCATCGGGGCTGAATCTTGCGTTCTGGGTAAAGATGCATCATGATCTGGTCGGTGATGTACTCCGCCTCGACTTGAGACGTCGAGGGCCGGTGCACGACGTATGATGGGTTTTTGTGAGGGAGTTGCGGCGGCCGTCCAACGTCGCTCGGTCGTGAGGGACGTCGTGCGTGGCCGTGACCAGTCCGCGACTGCGGCGGCGCGTACGCGGCGTGTCTCCTGTCGTCCGCCGCGACGTACTCCTGGGCATCTCTCGCTCGTCGACGCCCGTTCGGATCAGGTCTCCGCATCTCGGACGCCGTTCGCTTCCGCTGTTCCTCTTCGGCGGCGCGACGGGCCATGGCGAGTTCTTTGAGATAGCGTTCCGTGTCTTGGGCGCGGGAGGAGGAGACCTTGTACGTGCCTTCACAGTAGAAGCCGCCCGGGACGCCGCGGCAGGGGTAGACGCCCTTGACGGTCTGGGGGTTGTTGGGGTAAATACAGTCTGGTTGGGAGCATTTGTTGTGGTACGGCGAGGGCCAACCTGGAGGGAGGGACGTGGGCTTTTGTTTTCTAGAGACTGCTGGGCGGGTCAGTCGTGCGGCGAGGACGACGGGTCGAGGGGGCAGGGGTACGTACAGAAGATCATGTCGGTTCGTCGAAGGGCGGAGAGTTCTGGGTAGGGAAGGAGGGCAAGGCGTGTTTATATCTCTGGCTTATGAAAGGCCCGAGCCAGGCATGGGGGCGCACGGTCGGACATGCATTAAAATCGTGTTCCGCGTGATGAGGTCACCGAGTTGCACTGCAGGAAGAGGGACGCATCGCCGCGCCGCAGCCGGGCTCTTGTGTTGATCCGGTTCGAGTAATAGGACGGCTCGAAACGTCGAGGACGTTCGGACGACGTCTGGCGAGTTCCTCGAAGGACCGTCGACCCTAGACAAGGGCCGGGAAATGCTAAACTGTACAACCGCCGAGGAGGTTTCGGACGCACTCGGACGAGCAAGGTCGCTCGAAATGGAGATGGCGTCGGCTATTCTCAAGGCACGAGCGAGCGAGATGAAATTAGTCAGCCAGCACGGCGTTAGTGCAAGAGCGGGATGATATGTGTCCCGTCGATGCCATCTGGTCGAGCAACGTTCCGGACGGTTGTTCCGGAATCGACGAGCTTCATCAGCGCTGCGGCGCGATGAAAAAGGTGCATTTCAGCCAGCTTGCTCGTCGGGCGGAGAGTTCTAGGCGCAGTTAGTCAATATGGCGTAAGAAGACTCGCAGCTGATTGGAGTAATTAACTAGATCCTCGAGGAGAACGCGAGGCGACAGAAGGCCCGTCTGAGCCACTTGGTACCGAACAAGACTCTGAACGGGACTGGATTGTCCTCAAACGTTCGTGTCTTGTTGTTTCTTTTCGTTTCTAGCTAGGCGTGTACAGGTTCGGAACAGCCTTGTCACGGAAGTAGTTTCATCCACGTGGCCGTGTTTGGCAAAGGCCTCAGAAATCAACAAACCTGGTTTTTTCCTTGACCCGCACCACGCCGTCGATGGCACAGAAACGAAAGGCAGCCGACGCGGAGTTGGAGGACGTCTCGCCTGCGCGGAAACGACCTTCTGGACTCAGCCTGGCCTACCCGAGCCTCGCACACGCACCTGCAATGCCGCCGCCATTTCAACAGCCTACGCAGCTGCTCACCTTTTCGTATACCCCCGATCACGTTCTCGAGTTCGACGATTCTGCACTTCGCTACTACATCGACCCTCCCCGTGGAGCCGACCTCGGATATGGATACGACAGGTGGATCAGACGCCCTGACGAACGGGGTCGGCTGGATGCGCTCTTGCAGGCGTGGTCGCGGTTCAAGAAGAGCTTGTCTGAAGGACCCTCGTCATCCAAGTCCAAGGTGCCCGACATTCATGTCGTGAGCTGGAGAGGGGTCATGACCAAGTGAGGTTCCTCCATCGTCCGTGTGTCGACGCAGTGTTCATACGAGTTTCTCGCTTTCGTGAGAGAGGATACTCATAGCGCCCTACGAAGAACGAGACGGATGGGAGCTCAATGTCATGCGCGTCGGCGGGACTTTGTACTTCGAGGAGCACTCGAGCGAGGGAAAGCTCAGGGAAAAGTAAGAGGGGCGGGACCTTGTCGCTATGGCGCTGATCACGTCATTAGAAATGAGATGGAGCCTCGACAGCGACGTCAATCTTATTATGGCTATGCCTTTGAGTCTTACTGCACGACCTCGACCCCTGGGCGCCGAGGACACACTTCGTCGCATGCCCCAGGTTGGGGTGGGGACGTCGATACCAATGTTCAGTGGTGCAGTGTCGTGAAGACCAAGCTCGGTGACCGCAGGATGATCCTTGGGGGAGAAGTCGACTGTGTTCGCGGTAAACCATGTCGTCTGCCACGGAATCCGGACTGAAGCTAAATGCAGGAGAATACCGTGGAAACACGACGAACTTTGTCGAGCTAAAGACTTCTCTGACCATCCGGGGAGCCGCAGACGAGACTAGGTTCGAAAAGTATGCATCTGCGAAGCTATCTATCGGACCAACGCGCTCAATTCCGCCAGAAAGCTGCTCAGGTTTTATCTGCAGTCGTTCCTTTTGGGGGTACCAGTACGCCAATCTGGAGTGTTGCGATGTGCGCATAAATGATCCGCGAGATAGGAAATCGTCGTCGGGTTTCGTAAACCCTCTGGACAGCTGGTGACGACGCAGTCGTTCCGGACGGTCGAGCTACCCCGATCCGTTCGGGGCAAGCCTGGCGCTTGGGACCCGCTGGTATGTCTAGATTGGGGAGACAGATTCCTGTCGTTTTTGCACGACGCACTACCTGTCAACACAGGCACGGGTGTCTGGCGTGTCACGTTCACGCCCAAGGTAGGTATCTCGGTTGTCATGCTCGATGATTCAGGAGTGGAAGACGTGGTGGGAGGGGACGATCGCGTCGGATTCTTACCCCGATGGCACTGGGACGAGACGGGCCCCAGCGCATGTGGATCGGGAGACGCGTCTGCCCATCGTGGTGAAAGCGCGCAAGGAGGCACGAGTGGCGTTCCCTTGGGATGGCGGATTTGATCTGGAGTGGGTCATCTGATGCAGTCCCTTGCGAACGGTTGCCACGCTCGCCAATTTAACTGTATTAACCCGTACGTTCCGCGCGAACTCCGGAGGCGTTCTGATTAGTCGGACTTGCCTGTGGTGCTTCGGACGACCCGGCGCCGTCACCCGGATGTTTCAGGCCACTCGGCGTGTTCCGGGAACGAGCGACGCGACACGCAACGGCGCTGGTTAAGAACGAGACCGACGACGACCGTGTGTTCTCGTCGTGTTTAATAGAGTTTGCGTGTGCTGCAGCATGTGGGATAAAAAGCGTGGGAACGTGGATGAATAAGACGAGCGCGTCGTCGCGCGTGGCTGCTCCCTAACGCGCTCCTCACCGCTTCACACGGCGCCCAGCCCAGCCCCGTCGCCGTCCCCGACAGCGACCACTCTCCTCGCTCGCCGTCGAACACAGCGTGCTCGTCTTGTACATACTCCTTCCCAGACATCCTCCGACGCGCGTCGATGGTCCAGGTCACCCCGTCGTCCTCGGTCACCTCGTCCTCGCCCCCCGTGACATACGCACTCCCCCACAGCCCGTCCGTTTCCACAGACGTCGACCCCGCAGACGCCGTGGAGCGGGACAGGGCCATCCGCAAGTTCCTCGCCGGGGCCGAGCTCTCTGTGGTAAGTCGTCTTCGTTGGCGACCGCGAGACGCGTTGGCGCCCGAGCGCACCGCGCCGGCAGTCGTGCCTCCGCCTCCAGACGGCCCTGGCGTCCTGCTCGAGCCGCCCCTCGCTTCCGCCCGCGCCCTCGTGCCGTGACCAGCCAGAGTGACGCATGCTAACGTCCCCTGTCTCACCTGCTCCAGGTCGTCCGTGGTCTTCGCGCACGCCTCTCGTACGCCTCGTACAAGGCCGCCCATGACATTCCACCGCACGTTTCCATCAATGACTTGGAGGCAAAGACCCGTGCCATGTCCGTTGCCCCCACCCGCTTGATCGGCTCGAAGCGCAAGGCGACTGGGGGCAGCAACTATCATAATAACCCTGCCACGCATGGCAGCCCGACACGCAGAGGTGGTACCGTGTCCTCCCCTGCCGTATCCGCGTCATCGACAGCCGTTCCCTCGCGTTCCCACCACTACCCCTCGGGAGCTCCTGGTCGCTCCAATTCATCCCAGAGTCTCTACACGGCCCTCCTCGGACCACCTCCGCTGAAGCAGGCACGTACCGTGCACAATTCAGGAGACCCTCCCGTGCAGCCCCCGTCTCGCTCGACAGCCGGATCTCGTGCCCGTCCAGGGCACCGGGGAACCAACTCGGGACCTGTAGTGCGTAGCATTGCAGAGAGCACGCGCGCTCAGTCGCGTAGTCGAAAGGAGGCGGCCTCTCGCGTCAAGTCCAAGGGCAGGGGCAAGCAGAAACAGTCCGCGGAGGTCGCGGCGGACGTCGAGAGGAAGGCTGTGGCCACGCTCACGTCCCTTCTTCAGTCACGTCCATCCATCGCCAGCGCGTCGTCCCCTCGTTCCTCTCTGTCCGCCGGCTCCGAAGGCTCGTTCGCGCACTATGCTCAGAGTTCGGCGCGGACGACCACGGCTCCCTCTTCGCTTTTGCCGTCGGCCGAATCCTCCTTCACCGTCCCAACTGCGGCGAGGGCGGCTACACCGCCTCGGACCCACGCCGAGAACATAAATTCTACCTCTACCCCACGTGCTGACGACGAGGAAGCCGCGAACTTGATGCTATATTTGCACACCTCCCCGTCCCCCGCACGTCCCACTACCACGCGAGACAGAGACGCAAAGGATCAGGCTGCGTTCCGGGCGCTAGGTGGCAGTGGTTCCCTCCGCGCCAAGGGCCGTGTGCTATTCCCCGGTGGTGACCCGTTGAAGAGCGAAGGCAGCGACATCCTGCCTGGGAGTCGAAGCATACACACCATGAGCCAACCACACTGTTTCGATACCGTAAGCGATAACACAGGGTCGTTGGCTCCTGCTCATCCGACGGTGATTCCTCCGACCCCTGTACCTGGTACTTCTCCCACACCATCTCAGTTGCTGCCATCGCCGCCATCGCCTTCAGGACAATCAGACGCTCTGTTCTCCCAACAGCAGGCGCCGCCGACACCAGGAAGTGTCCCGTTCAATCTCAACGAATTTATCAATGTTTCTCCCTCACCCGCCGCATCTACTGTACCACGCTCCGCGATTTCGCTCAAGTCGGGACTGGGCGCGAACCTGCGTACGGACCTGGGACGCAAACTCTTCGAAGAAGAGCAGCACCGTCATCACCATCTAACCGCCGCATATAACCACGGTGACGGGCTACGACACGAGAAAAACGGAGGTGGTCTGGGAGCGAGCATCGATCTCTCGACTCGTTGATTCCTGCGCTACTAGTTTAAGGACGAACTCGCCATCTACTCGTCAAGTTTTCATTACGCGGAACGAACGTTGTATCAACTACATCTGTATCAACCATACATCCTGCTGGACGGCGGCGGCAATTATCTATTCAGTTGTCTTCATATGTCACAGCAATGCATGGAACGACGCACCCCATGCCCATGACTTACGACTGTTCGTGGAACGGGTATCCTCACGTATCGCTATCTATTTAATCTTCACTATGCGTTGGCCAAAATTTCTATCCTTATTATCCAGCTGCCGCGTTTGATTTCTCGTGCAGGTTGCATGCTCGACGTCACGATTGTCTTCTCGTCGCTGATCCAACGTGATTTCCACCAACGGACTTGGAATCGCGGCCCTGTCTTGATTGCTCCTCTCTCTACCTTTTTTGATTCTCTACGCTATTAATGCACGTCTCTCGACCTGCTCGGCCAGGTCGTGTTTTCCCTTTCAATCACCGATGTACGAAACGCTATCAATTCATCTCTTTTTTGGTTTTCGAACGTCGGAAGTTCTCGACGTGTCCATTCCAACGGCGTGGCACGCTTGGATTCAAACATCGCATGCTCGCTCCCAAGTCCGATGGGCGACCGTCACTAATACCATATGATTTCAAACGTGCGAGATAAACGTATCAGGTTTGAAGGATTCTTTCATCCTCATCGTGGTGTCCGATCATTTTCCTAGGGGAAGACGTGACGGACGCGGATTTCGCCACAAATTCTATCAGAAATGTCATTCCAACCATTCCCTCGTGCCATGATTTAACCTTCTTCGCATTTTCGGATCTTTCGATTGGCGATGTACCCCCCCCCCCCCCCCCCCCCCCCCCCCCCCCCCCCCCCCCCCCGCCCCCTCCCCCCCCCCCCCCCCCCCGCCCGCCT